>JARQTH010000713.1:584990-659629 GCA_030142595.1 Trachelus iudaicus | reverse complement strand
TTAATGTTTCAATTTGAACATTATTTATTTTCGATATTCTACAATTTCCATTCAATTTTTATCTACTCCGTATATTCCGCGAGATTTTGATTTAGCCTCAATTTTGTATTTTAAATAAATTTTGAAAGTAAAGTAAGATCCAATAATATTTAGCAAAAATGTGGTCCGCTTTTATATTTTCTAAAACTCTTTGTTCCAATTCATTTTATGATAATGTCCGTCCAAAGACTTTGCCTCAGGATTAAAGAGAATAGAAATGCTGAAAATGGTGTCCCTAACGAAAGCAGATTCGATTTTATTTCCTCCATATATATTTCAGTACGGCACATTCATAATGAAATCGATATACTAACTTTTGTTATAAATATTATAAATAATGAATAGAGGCTTCAAAAACTCTTCGTGTACAATATTAAACATAATCTCGTAATTGCATTGACGCGACTATACAGTTTTTAAAAAAAACATACATACATATATATGTAATGGCTTCTGAAAGTTTTATATGAAGTTTTCGGATAGGTGACGTGTGATTTTTTCCTGTGGCAGGTTGACAGCAATTTAATTGTTCAATCTGAAAAGTAAAAAAAAAAGAATTAAAAAATTTTGTATCTGTGGAAAATTATGTTTCTCACGAAGGTAACGAGACTTCACGATTTCATGCTTTTGCGTACCTCTCAAATGATTTTACCATCCTCGAAAAGTGATCCTTCCTCTTGCCCATGGTGGCAACGAATGAAATCGGTCGGTTACTTCCTGGCAGCCTATACGTGATGTAAGGCCTGTCATTTTACAATGGAAACAAAAATAAAAGGAAGTAATTTTTCTTTGGTATATTATTGATAACAGATATTCATGAATTCAGCAACGATTCTTTTTAGAATATTACATTTGTTGTAATATATTTATCGTAACAAATGTCGAAATTGTAAAAAAAAGTAACATTAAGGAAATTAGAAAATCGATCATGAACTCAATCTGTTTAATAATACTTTTTGACTCACCTTATATTCTGTGGCTGCCATGGGCTGAACGATGATAAGGCCCAATTAAGGAAAGTTCCTGGATCTCTTTTGTCCATATCGAATTCTACTTCAAGCGGAATAGAAAATTTGTATTATTTGATTAATTAAAAAAAAATATACATGTAATATAATTCATTATTGTTCTGCCAATAAAAGTCATTACATTATACAGTAAATTCTTCTAAAATTATTTGCATCCCAGGCAACATACATTTTCCCAATAAGAAACAATCCGATCTAGTAAAATATAATAATTTTTATAGAGCTTTGTCTCAAAATCAAATCAAGTTGATGCAGAATTGCCTCCCTTAAAAACCCATAAGAATTAACGCTAATTTACTTACTCTTAGGATTGTTACGTATTTTCACGAAGAACGATGGCAAAGTACCTAAAATAAGTAACAGTCGATTAACTAGAAATTCACTAAAAATCTAAATCACTGCTTAAAGAATTATAGAAAGTGACGGAATACAAGGAAAATTATTCAATTAAAATTTTAAAACACGCTCAACTACGTCAGTCACATTCGTCACGTTAAACATAAATCTTTGCTCTAACATACCGACCGATCCAGCGTAATTCGTAGTTTTCAAACAGCTCGCATCACCTTCGCACAAACTATTGAATCTACTGTTACCAGTGAAAGGGGTCATTGCGTGAATCGCAATGGACACTGAAAGGAGCACGAAAATGGTAACCATCACGTTAATAACTCACTGCTCAACTGCGGAAGAGCTTCATGAAACTTCACCTTTTATAGAAGAAATTGCGTTCAAGTGCGACGGTAATTGCATCTGCGTGCTCTCGTCCAATGACGACAGAGATACCAAAATAAGTCTGCCACCGGTAAGCAATGGAAAGTGCGCCTTCGGAAATTGATTACTCGATTCGAGTACCTGCCAGACACACAATGACATCTTTCGCCGGTTTCGTTCAGGTTAGCAAACACTTAACGATATTTCTATTGAAGGAAAACGATGGATCGGTAAATAAAAACTTATGACCCTGTTACGTCGAAATATCCATAATTCGCTTGCCACGACGAGATTGCGTGAGCATCTTGATCGTGATACAGAAGCGGCAGTTAAACAATGCGTCCGGGAAAATTGTATGATATTGACGCGGTTATTGTAACAATTATTTTCAAGCCCTCAGAGCGATTATTACGGAACGATAATAGATTACGATCGAAAAGGTTCTCGTTAATTTTCCATGAATTTTATTCGCTTACACAACTCGCTCGATGGGTATAAATATTAATTTTTCCATAAAAACATTACGATTATCCCTTACGTGGTATAAGAAAAGTACATAGCCGTATTTACAATAGTTCAGTTTACAACGGTTAAATTTTAAATTACATTATTATTATTATACATATTTATAATCGTACAAGGGACATCTCAATCGTTCACCCTATCTTTATTTTCACTGTGCCTAATCGATCTGTGGCTGTTTCGCCTCTAAACGTTCTCTTCGATCGTGCCTAATGTATCGGTAAATTGTCTATATATATATATATATATATATATATATGATTATTTAAACTAGGGGTAGGTGGGGTAAGACGGTATCGCTAAGACAAAATGAACCACCCATAATATTATACGAATCTGGGGTAATAATGATATACTCTTGGAATTTCTCAGACAGCAGTATTTCTTGCGAGGGACCCATCTTACCCCATCTTGATCCCTATAACAAATAAGAGATTGGAAATACCTTAATGAACTGTCACGTGTTTATTTTGGATTTCATGAATAACGTGACCACACGTTATTCACACGTGATTCACACGTCAATTTTTTTGCCATTTGAAAATAAGTTTACTGTTATCGCTGCTCCGGAACTCGTCGTCAAATAATTTACCGTGCCTGTAGATTAACTGTCTACTGGATGTAATTAAAATTTTTGGACATTTTCTTCTGCTGTTATATACATGTTTCAATATATTATTTTTGAAGAGAATTTTTGTTACCGGTTTAAAGTATAATTGAGGTATGATTTTCAAAATAAATTTAAACCTTTAGAATTGTTATTAATATTTGTGATTGAGCTATCGAACGTGACGTCTTTATTTACAATAATTGTTATCTGACAATTAAAAATATTTTATTAACGTTCGATATGCTCATTGCGGCCAATGACGGATAATTTATAGCGTTGGTACAATTTGATTTTGTGGTTGTCAATAATTACAATACTTTAATCAAGTTATCAAAATATCTTACTTCGATACAATTTCGTATCATTAATTCGCGTTACAAAATATATTCACTTTGAACATATCAAACGTTACCGATAAGTAGTAATTGATAATTATAAACCAACGGTGAATCAATAAGAAATTGTCTTTTAAAATATTTCAATTCTTCACAACTTCGTTCAAATAATATTCTCGAGTATCTACGATGACGCTAGTTGACGCAACGATATGGGATTTACACACAGAAAGCATTAAGACCCATTACACAGGCACTATATGTAGATATTAAAAAACTTTATGGATAAAATTTACCTAGAAAAATTCTTTTCATCGCAAGAGCACGTATCCGCGTTGCATTCCAAATTTTGTGATAACTAGTCGTTCTTGTTAAATATAACATTTTAAACTAATATTGAGTTTCGCGCACGAGAAAGTTATGAAACGATTCAGGTAGAAATTTTGTCACTCTCCGATTTCATATGGGAAACCTAATCTGATAGAAAAATGAATTGTTCGAATGTTCATAAATCACTCAGAGACAGTAAACGGTACTCTCACGTGATTTAGCTTGTTCGTTTGGCACAATAATTTACATGACTCCAGTAAATGTTTTTTGGAAATTATTTTCTCATTGCCAATAAAAAAAAAATAGCGCCAAAATCTTAACTCGATCGAATACGTTATCGTAAATGGAATGGCGCCTGCACCAAAAAAGCCATATACTGTAAATCTCTGTTCAGTTTTTATGGACACATTAATATTATCGATTTAATAAATCGATTATCAGTAATACATAAGAATTTTATGATACATCCTTATCTTATTTACTCTATGTATATTGGTCAAGCATACGATTAAATAATCTCTCATTTTCTCTTTACAAATGGATGTACAATATTTACATTAATATATAAGAACTGTGTGTGTGTGTGTATATATATATATATATATATTTCAACGGACATTGCTGCGTTTCGCGAAAAGTGGATTATAATTATTAATAAACAGTTTCAAGGAAAATCACTTATGCTCTACTTTTAGTTTATATTCTCTGTAGGGACTTTTTAAAATTAATCTATCGCTTCCTAAGCGTACAGTATGTACTGGCTTATCAATGTTTTCTGTTATCAATTTTGCAACCCTTGCTTTTAGGTATAGTCTTTCTCTTTGTATTTTCTTAATTACTCGTTTGGTATTGATTATTGATATAATCATGACTCGTAATGCTACGACCATTTGTGGTAGATTACAAAATGAAATTCAGATTGACTGACGGATAGCTTTTGAAAAATACTATTCACTCTATCCCTAATTCTTATGATCCTTAGGATTATTTTGGCGATTGTGTTGAATAATTTGTCTCTAACGGATGCAACTCGGTTTGACTCTACAGGGAATACAGATCCTCGCAATAATTTATAATTTACCGTTGTGAGAAAGTAAGCATAAATTTCGTAGTTACACGAAATGTCTGTTGTTTTGGTGAATAATAAAAAAAATAAATGCAACATAGTAAAAAAAAAAATCATACTTTTATTACAGAGTACGCAAGGGAATATTGAAAGTAGTAATAGAAAAAAATAAATGATTACCTCGCTGATTAAATTAATTTTAGTCATAGACGTTTTTACTTCGATATCTAAAATTTAATCGCGAGTATACACATCACTGCTTGCCCCGTCTTTTCTCAAAAAGTGATAAAGAACATCTTGGGCAAGAACTCATTCGTAAATAAAAATATTCACGATAAACGCATTCTTCTCGTTTCCACGTGATCGCTAGGAATTTCAAATTATGATATTTCTAAATAAGTCTTTAGTTCATCGTACAGAGGACAATACGAATCTCATTATTCGGGAACAACAGATAAGGAATTCCCTGATAGGAATCACGTCTAGCAGTTATAATGGTTTACTTTATATTAAAAGAAAAATAAGATATTAGTAATTATTCAGCAGACACTGCTTCTACTAGTCTTCGAGAATTCTTATCAGCAAGAACAATTGAACGGATCGCATTGGCAATTGGCAATTGATACGTGAATAGCAACCTAAATAATGACGTTTGATGACTGAACACCGTGGCGATAATCGCGATCACGATAATTCAGTAAATAGCATATATAACTTATTGTCAATAATTCATCTGTGCAACGAAGTGCAATCAGCTGTGCAAATGATAAAGTATTACTAAACAAAAAAAGAAAGAAAGAAAGAAAAGGACAAAGTATCGGGTAGTCATAAAATGAGTTAACTTTTCAGCCTTTCTTTTCGGTGACTAAGAGGCAACGCGGAATCGTTGCGTCAATTTCATAAAGAAAACTTTTTTTTTGTCACGTGATCCGCATATCCAATCTTTTTTTTCTCGAGGATTTATACAGCGTAATTATTTCTCTATCAGGATATCGGATCAGGCTGACAAGCTTAATACAACGAAGCAACATAGAGAGATAACGGAATGTCGTAAATATTATAACAGTTTAATTTTAGCAAATGCTTCTTTTAAAAAATTAGCAAATTTTCACTAAGTGATATTTCGACTGCCGAATATGAAATTAAAAGACAATATTATTTTAATTTCTGTTAACGTTTCGTGACTAAAATTTCATAATGAAAGTTTTACCTATTTCTAGCAACGGTACCAGCACTTGCCAAATTTATACTGTGTAATGATAAATGTACAATCACATTTTTAGGAAATTAAATCGTAAGAGGAAATTTATGACTAATTAACATTACTAATCAACTTTATAAAATTCCTGTGAATATAAATTCGATTAAATCAATCAGTAAGTATCCACGTGTGTCGGACATGTCGCTCGGACGAAACAATTTGATCCCGGACGTTTCGAAGAAAGGAAAAAAAAATGTATCCCTCAAAAATCAACGTACACCATTTACATGAATTACCACATTATCAGCAAAATCAGTGAATTACCAGCGAAAGGTAAAGACCTTTAAAATAAAAATCTTCATCTTAATAAACAGAGCGACAAAAACCACCCGTAAGATCGACAACGAATAATCAACAATAAGGGAGATAAACGAAGAGGGTGGTATTTGGCCAGCCAATCCCAACGAGGAAAAGTTCACGATTGGGTGACAATTATCGCGCGACATTAAAATTCTTAATTAACTAGATTAAAAACGTCATAGAAGCGGTATCGCTTAAAAATACAATAATACAATTAATATCACTTGTCACATCATCGCCAACGCCATTCCGAATAAAAAATCCCAGTACAAGCTCGCAACGCAATAAAAAAAAAAAAAAAAAAAAACATTCGGTAAAAAAACTCCCCAGCAGTATAATAGCATTGATGCAACAAATCCTCCCCTTGTCACTACACGCGCGAATAAAACCCAGCATCCATTCACGGAGGAGCATTGTAAACGGATCTTGGGATCTCGAATTGACGTCTCTCTCTTGTGCCGCAGGCAGCGATTAGCGGAAGTTTACTAGCAACAAAAATAAGGGATCTCGCGCGAACAGCAATTGCCAAAGGTTTGCCAACCCTGAATGCGTGACGTAATGACGAGTGACGCATTCCAGACGACGTGAACACGCTAGCGACGATCGATACGCCCGAGTGACCCGGGCGATCAATTTAACACCCCATTGGGGCAAGGAAATCTTATTGTGTTTTTTGTATGAAGTGGTGGCCTTTGGTTCGTAGCCGAGTACGAATTTATTCTGCGGTGGAGTTGGCCATTCTCTCCACGCCCCCACGACGCCACGTCGTTCAACTTTGACATCAACACGTTATCGCTTCTTTTACGCACCCACCTTGTCCTGTTCTATGTATATACACAGGTATACCTATGGATGTATATGTTATACCACGTAATTTTATTCCGATCAGTTGTCAGTCGATGAACGGAGTTATCAAAAAATGATCTGATAACTGATAGCAGAACGAAATACGTGTAATTTGGAAAATTTGAACGCAAGTGTCAGTGCGCTTTGACGCTCATCGATTTCTTTAGTTCGAAATCACGCTCGTGGCCGAATTAGGTCAAACGGAGAGATGCTGCTGAAAATCAGTGAAAACCATACGAAAAAAAAAATATTTTTTGGAAGTTATGCTATTTTGCGTTTGGATGCAAACTACTCGAATGGACGGTAGAAAATATTTCGAGTTAATATCGTTAGTATTTATAGTATTATTATTAATGAATATTTAAAGATTTTCTGCACTCTCTCCATTTGACTTATTTCTTTGTACAGTGTTAGATCGACGATGACTCGTGTTATTTTCCAAGGATTATCGTCAAAATTCCATTTGCTTCGAGTGGGCGACTTTCTTAAGGCGAATATTCATGTCGACGTTCTTGTTGGCATCAACGTGGTCGATTAGCATCCGCAAGAGCAAGATGCTAGACTGCCGTGGGGGCTCTGGATTGTCAATGCCATTTCGCCTTTTGCGCAAAAATATCCGCTCGCAGATTTTGTGCGAAGCAGATTCCGAGAATCTGTAATTAAAAGTTAAAAGTTTCACGTTAACATACGATACCCACGTTGTACTATATACATATGCTAATCAAAGATCCGTAACAACGAATAAAATTCGACAATTATAATGATCGCTAGAAATTAAATAAAAATTACAGGTATGACAAAAAATATGTATATAACGAAAAAATATATAAGCAAATATATACAGTCCAAAATTTTTACGTGAGTATAATAAACAACAGTATAAAAAATATATCAAGAGCCATCCATGTGCATTGACAAACTTTACGAGCGTATAACAAGCGCCATTTTTAACGAAGGATCGATATCAATTTTCAAAAATTCTCACCTTTGCATTAGCGGAAGATTATATTCCAGTAGGTGTAACCTTACAGTTCGGTACCTTACGACGTACTTAATAAAATTTCAAAAAAAAAGAGTCACCACTGTCGATCATATTTCATAGACTAACGAAACTACGACTACAATCCGATATTCTTTCGAGTTCAATTTATACCGTAAACTGCAATCCTAAACTGTAAAACTTGATCCTCATATTTTTCATTGTTTTTATCCTTTTGACAAACTATACCTGAGCAAACGCCGTTCCGACTGCGCCACTCGCAATAACGAGGAGATTCCGCTCCACCCATTCCTCGCCAGCCTGGACGCATCCCTTTTCGTAAATGACTTTGGTGACGTCAAAGTTCTGAAAAAAAACAAGACGATCGACTACTGGCTTACCGAAATTCCAATGAGCAATCGCGCTCGTCCAGAAGTCCACAATTTAAAAAAAAGAGGAATTTAAAATTACGACAGATTTCAACGTAAACAACCGTTTCAATGATTACAGTCAACAGGCATATGGATACCAATATGACGGATATAACAGTTTTGATGGAAACAATGCAATTTCAGGATAGCCTATTTACGAGATCCCGACACATATTATTAGCTTCTATTTCGACTCCTTTGAATCGCGTGTGCCACTCGGTCTGAATTACACTCACAATCAGTGTATTTGCCACGATCGCGTTCGGGTTAATTTATGAAGCGCGAGCGTGTTTCTGAAACGTAACAGGCTGCAAAGGTAAAGGGTGAGAGAGAGAGAGAGAGAGAGAGAGAGAGAGAGTGAGAAGAGCCTGAAACTTAGAAAGACAGAGAGAAAGGTTTGTAAAATGTAATTACGTCATGTTAGTAACAAGGGTTGTTACGTTACATCGAATACATAGGTGTTCCCATAAAATGGTTGGAAAATTGTGTTGGTTCGTTATACCCATACTTCTATATACATATATTCCATTACCCGGTACAGAAGCAACCACGAAGCAGGTACACCAAGCGGAGTCTCTCTTATCGCAGTTCTGTAATATTAAACGCGACGTTAATTACCTGTGAGCGTTACACGCGTTAATTAGTTCGAAATTTCGTTAAGCGAACACGGAACACACACGGTTAATGCCACTAGTTTCCAGCGTTTCGAGAAACTTTCGATAGATTTAAATAACGATTCGCGGTTGGATAATCGTCTGGTTACGTGGGACTGAATTTCGTAATTACCATACCGAACTGGTATAACTACTTAACCTCCAAATCAAGCTATGCATTATGTATCGCGATGGTTGGGACAAATAGACCATTGGAGGGAAGAAAATACCAAATCGTGGTAGAAATTTCGAGTAATGCACGTAAGCCCGTTGGTAATCGTATTACTTTCGTGAGGTTGGCAAACGGTGATTGTCGCCGCGTCGTGGCTTAAGTTTTACGTGGTGGAAACCCTCTAGGGAATTTAGTACACGATTTAGCCACGAGATGCCGTTATACAAGCGACTTAGTCCCGGGTACCTCGTTACCGACAGTATATATAATATAAATCTGTATGTTGGTAACTATGCATGAATTCTCAGTAGGTTTACCACCCTTATTCGCAAACCTGTGTGTATCGTTTGTTCTATGTATATATTTGCCATATTACTAGCACCCTATCCGAAACCCTCTTATGGGTCAGGCCAGTCCCCGTCGTTACGATCCGTTCACGTATGCCGTTTGCGTCCATGACCCAGGAACTTCGCAAACGCATCAGTTTGGATTCAATCGCGAAGCCAAATGAGGTTATACCAACCTCCATCTAGGGACCCTGACACAGGTAAAATTGCCAGAGGTCTTATTTCGAAAGCTCGCGCGCTGCTGTTACCTCGTTATTTTAAGCTAACCTTTTTCACCGTTTATCCTCGAACTTATATTGATAATTAAACAGGCTAACACGAGACTCTTTACGCAAGACGTCAAATTATGCGAATGTCTGATAAAACGGTAGAACGAATATTTTTCAGCACGAGAGAAGGAAGTCGCTACGTTATCTCGCCATTTCCCTTCCGTACTTTTCGTCTTGGAAACTATACTCTTTACTTTCGAACAACTGTAATTTGTAAAGTTTATGAATCTTCGCTAAAGCCTCCGGCCGCCGGCTTGCGGATTTCAAAGTTTTTCACTAGGATATCGAGACTAGGGATATTTTTTGACGAATCTTGTATTATATACGGATTTTTCTTCTGTCTCGATTCACGAGGAAGAACTTTGTTTTTATATAAAAATATTATGCGTCCTAGATTTTCAAATGTATGAGTGATAATAGTAGTATTATTATTAAACTCTAGTATGGGAGTTAAAAGTGTATATTGGCAATGGGAATAAAATTTTTCATTTAAAAAAACTTCAGTCAGTTTTACATCTTCCACCCGAATGAATTATCGGAGCTTAATAAAACACGAGCAAAGTGAAATTAAGTGTGATTACGTCGTTATGCTCTTGAATCGGAAATACTCATTTTCTCTAATGGCAAGTTATTGATTATCGAGTCAGTACAAAACAGATAAACGTGTAAGAGGAATCCTCTCTAATGGACGAATAGATTACAGTTTCGTGCAGCACGAATGAATATAGGACACTTGGATGTCCCGATGGGGCCTTTTTTTGATTAAATTACTGGAAGCCTCCCCGTTTGAATATCTAAACCTGTTCGTATTAAGAGACCTTGATTCCTTAATTTTATCTTTATTATAGTGGTAACTTGACAGCAAGACCATGGAACCATATTATTATTTTTTTTTTTTTCTTTATACAAAAATACCTATTTTTATTTCCAAGTAAATTTACTGTCAATTCCATAATTTATTGTAATTGAATTTATATTTATCGAAATTAGAAATGAGAGTAACGAAATTACCCGTCCGAATTTTAATTGACATAATAAATTCAATTGTAATAACTGTTCACCGAGGGAATCCAATGGTAAATGTACCAGACAATAAATATTTCACACATAATATCATACTTCCGTTACGAGTGTAATAATCCAAATTGTATTATTTACAAATTGAATTTATCCATACAGTAAAAATACGTAATAATATTCACTAATATCATAATGTGTCTAGTACTCGTATAAAAATTTCATACAAAATTATAATTATCAAAAAAAACCATTCCATTTTGCATATATTACCTGACATATCATAGACAAAGGATTCTTGGAGAATCTTAAAAGTTTTAGGAATTTTCAAAAAATGAAAACTAAAGCGTCACTCATTGCCCCAATGTCAACCTTCGACCCCATGTGGTCTTCGATTAAGTCAAAAAGTGTGAATCCCCGTGATATTCTAAATAATTCTTACTTACCTAGTAAACTCTATATCCCTCGTGAGAGTCTGATACGAACGATAAGTTACCATTTATCGAATAATATTCTTCGTGGTAATTTATCGCTTAAGCGGCCATCTTGCATATCCTATTACGTCTATCAAACGGCAGATAACTATATAGCCTACCGATAGCGTGCCAATTGAATTCGCTTCTAATAAAATTAATTTTTTTTTTTTCTAAAATAAGAATTCGTGTCCAAGGGCATTCAAAAAAAAAATATAAAAAATCCATAAACACATAGGTACCGATAAGCACACGGATAAGTGAAGCAATACCGATAGTATCCCTTGAACGATACCAAAAAGCTCTAAGAGACGTCAAGCCAAAACTTAAACATCGAGGTACGATTTAACATGCAACATATAGTACCATAATGGGACGTAAAGTAAAAATTCAAACTTTCCCGCTGCTCTCGAAACGTTTCATTATTATTTTTCTGCCCGACTAGATGGCACTTTACTTACTTTACCTACTCGAACTACCCTCCCGTTAAGTATCCTCAGACGCTTTTAAGATATTCCATTATGTCCGCGATATTACGCTGCTCTGCTTCAAGATCCAGAGATTGTTCGGTTCAATTTCCTTAAGCAAATTTACGTCACGGTATAGCAATCGAAAAGGACTTCGTACGGTTCCTTCGGGCTAGATTCAAGTAGAGATTCATCGTTTAAGAAACTAAAACAGACCCAACTTAATATACAAAGTACAAGTTTTGCAATATTAAATGCCATTTTTTTTATCTCCAAATTATCATCGTAATTTGCATACACAAGATTTTACATCAAGCATAAGTTATCGTTCTTGAAACTTTGAGTGCGTCCAGTGTCGTCGGTTCAAAATTTTCGAGCGGCAGGAATTTTGGAATTTTCCAAAGAAAAATCTACGAGATGACGTGGTCCGGTACCTGGAGAACCATAGTGCTGACAATGGTACCTGCTACGGGCACAAGGTTCAACTCCAGCCACTCCTCACCCGCCCTCAGGCAACCCCTTTCAAATATACTCCTTTCGCCCGGCTGCATTTCCCAGGAAACAAATACAAGAACGTTAGAGAAGCGTGAAGAAGACTCGTGGAAGGTTGCTTCTTCGACCGAAGAAGAATTACAAGGAAAGTGCATGAGGAAAGTCTGTGGATGGTGATTGGAGATATAAAAAAAATTAAGGGTGTAAAATGGGGAGGCAAGGGGGCGGCTCGCAAAATTATTGACACCGAAGTAAGTACGTCAAAGGAAAACGTGGAAATTTTACTCGAGACGGAAATTTTCTTGGGCTGGGCTTGGGGTGGAGAGTAATAAGGGTCGTCGTGTTCAATAAGAGTTTTAAGGGTGTCTGACGATATGAAGATAATAAGATGATAATACAAAGAAGGGAAGTCGTTCGAGATACTTGATAAAAAATTAAATTTTAAAAAACGCGGACAGGGTGGGGAGAACCTCAGAAAAAAAGTAATTAAGTGGAGCTAATTAAACATTGAAAATATTCGAAGATGCTTTTTTTTAAATTTACTTTGTTAATCTAACAACCTGATCAACGTTGTTCTTAGGATTGAGGTTATTAATTAGAACACTGATAATCGATCGATTTTACTGATTACCTGTGAGAAATAAAACGAGTGCGTCTGTACGGCAGACGCGGGTATCTATATGTCTGCCTGGGTTATTAAAACTCGCTCGAACTTGGAAGATAAGATGCAAATTTTCCGAAAGGCATTCGGAAGATGGAAAGCAACCTTTACGTCTGTACATATATATATATATACACACATCGGTACTTAAAGTTTAGTCGGTTGAACGTAAAATACGCGGGGGGCAGTTCAGGCGTTATCGTTTCCACTTCCGCCGGTACAGTTACCGATAATTACAGATTCGCGCGTCCGCGCTATCTTAAGTATACACGAAGCTGTTATATAACGGGAAGTCAACAATCCGCTTGCAGACCGGATATTTCTTAAGTTTCGCGTGACGCGATAGCCTTAGGCCTGTTTCGCGTGAGAAACACAGCGAAGAAAAAAAAAGAGAGAGAGAGAGAGAGAAAGGAAAAAAAAATTGAAAGGGACGAAAAGAAAGAAAAATTATGACCCACCACGCAATATTGGAGGATAGTGTAATTTATGAAAAAATCCATATTTCTCTGAAAAACGAGGGAGATTAACGAAGGGCATGTAAGACGGGATGCTGCGAATTAGAGAACTCCTTATCCCTGTATCACTTTCTCGCTAATTAAGTTTCCCGTTTTGTCTAATCTATATGTATCCTTACTACCGTCCTCCCCTTTACTTCCTTCCATGGAAATTTTAATTAACTCACTACGTAAATTTTCCTTAATTATGTTCATTTTTGCTCGGATGCATCTTAAGGCAAACAATTGTGTTGGACAAGCTACAGTCTATAAATCTCTTTAACACTGTACGAATTCCGTCCTTGAGTATCGATAATTAAATCCTGGCAAAAGGTATTCGAAGAATAATAATAATAGATAAAAAAACAAAAATATAACTAATAATTAATATCAACGTTTAACACGCGATCAATGCTCGCACGTAATTGAGCGAAATTAAGTGAAATCTACCAGAGACTTCTGGGGTAATGAGATATGCAACGTGAATCAAGTCTACTCACATAGCCGGGTTTCCTGACGTCATAGCCACACTGTTTGTTCTTGATAATTTCCTGAAACAGGCAAACGATACCTTAATTGGATGCTGGATAGAATTCTCAAGATCGTCGAGCACTGCCGTCTGGCGGTGCACGGCGAAACTTTTAGATCCTTCGAATGGAAGTGCCGCTCTGTGCGAATATACGTACAGTGGCGGCGCGCAGGTAAAGACGGTAGAGGACAGAGTCAATTGAGAAACTAATAAATGAATTTATAAACTCTCGAAAAGCCGAGTCGTAAGTTTTATTGTATAATTTCTAAGATACTTACGTTAGGTTTTCGTTTGCAACAGCTAAAAGGCACGCCGCAAGCTTCCCTCGAGCCAATTTCGCTGGAGGAACAATTGAAGTAATTGTTGCGGTCCCAATCCTTGGGGCCTTCGATACCGCAACATTGTAACTGGAAATTAACGTTAATCACGTGTATACAGGACGCAAGCTTTTATCTATATAGATATGTAGTACGGGGATCGAAGTGACAATTCAATTTCGATTCCGTTTAAAATGGGCCTGTACGCGTATATGGGTATACCGACACGCTTTTGATATTGGTACGATATACAATATGCAATGAGGCGGAAAACGCCTACGTATTGGAACTATCGGATTCGTGGAAATGTCTATCTATAGCGCGCACGAATTTCAAATGCCACCCATAAATAATTCCGCAAGCGGAATTGTGACGGTGCAATATTAAATGCGCGATTTAGAGGTAGAGTCGCTGCATGTGGATGGGACGTAAAAGGGGTTGGAATGAAATGAGGAGAGATGAAGAAATATAGGGGGTGGAAGGGGTAGAAAATGGGTTACGCAGAAGGAGCGACTGTGGAAGAAGAAAATATAGTGACGGGTATGAAGGACGATAAGGGGGATGAAAAAAAAAAAATAAACGATTTTTGATTCAAGCAGAGAGACACACTTTTGTATGGTATAGCGAAGTTCTTGAAAGTTTCATCAAGCTCCAAGATATGTTTTTATCCGTTTCACGTAATATTTAATGGAGTGTCTCTTTAATTTTGCCTATTACAACCCTTACTCGTACGACAATGGTATGATACGAATTTTGATTTTTTTTCAATTTCTTTTTTAATATGGACCACCACACAATAACGAAATTCTGAGTACAAAATTTCGAACAGATCGAACGCATAAATAATTATCACTGCGGGCAATTGATATAATATTATACGCGTTATTATTCTCTCTGATTTTCATGTCGTTTAATGCTTTTGAAAATTCTTCACGTTCGGTCATTTAATTTTAATGTTTTTTATGACTATTTCGAATTACCATATATCAGGCTCGTGAAATGCCATTTTATCGATTACGATACATTACGATACACGAACCGGTTTTAATGCATAAGATTGAATTATACAGTGTAATATTATATAGAAGAACAATATTTTTTTAAAGTAACTTTACATTTATGAAATTTAATTTTGACTGTTAAAAAAATACGCTAAATGTACTCATTACAAAAAATTAATATTTACATACTTCATGCATCCATTTCCTGCTGTATACAGTCGATTCCCGTTAAGTGAACGCTTCCACTTTGGCAGCTCGCAATTTTTGTATTTTGGGGCATTCGGATTCCCATTATCAGCTACCGACCTTATCGCTGTACGAGCGCGTTCGAACTGAGCGTGTGGAAGAAAGTAAGGAGCGGTAAATTCTGAGAACTGTCATAGTAGGAGGGGGCTCCCGATAAGTGATTATTTTTTTTTCAAATTACCTTTACCTAAGTTCCGAAAAAAGTTCGCTTAACGAGAGTCTACTGTATACGGATCAGTTAAAATTGATTATACTATTCGACGATAATTTATAGTCCAAATTTCCCCAAATCAATAACCAATGTTACTCTCTGCTCGTAGATTCAAAGTTGGTAGTCTGCTACGTATACATATAGAACTGACGGTGGTAAACCGGAAGCTCTATCGAATCCCTCAAACCACAATTGGAAGGTTAACCATTAATTAACAAACGGTATAGTACCATTAGTCAGAATTTGGTCCATGAAGATTAAATATAAATTTTTTATAAAATCGCTTTGATAAAGTCGCTTGAATATATTTACAAAAATAATATTTTCTTTACTCAAATTATTACCCAATCTTCTTGAATCCAATCGATGAGATTCTGCTGATCCGGATCTTCACGATAATGAATGATAAACGCTTGGAAGCCCCCTGTTGCCTGTGACTTTATCTGGAAAAAAAAGTTATTATCGTTTTACATAATCAACAGCAATAATAATGATAAGGTTAACGGGTCTGCGAGAGAGCAAACGAAGCACTAAAAAGAAGAAAAATTTTTGGGGAGCTTTTAAACGACAAGTTGATAATAAGGCAATCGAGGTAAAAAAAAGTTTTTTTTTTTTTAAACCAACCATACTTATTTCTGCTGGTTTGTGAACTCTTATCGCGATCTTACGATAAGAACCGTATGCCCGATGAAATTACTAAGTTTTTTGCTGTAATTCCAAAGCCACCATTAGTTTTCAAAGACGCGATCGATAACTCGACGTAACGCAGAGTTTCGTTACTTGGGGGGAATACTTAAGTGAGATAATTATAACGAGCCAGTTTAGAAAGTGGAAAAAGTTTGATACCTATATGATCAATTTTCCAATAGTCGTACAAGGGTCGTATATATATATCTACAGGATATCAAAAGTCGTTCGTACGATAATTTTTTATTTAATTTTTGAATTTTATTTTAATCTTTCACGATACTGCGAGCTGTTTGAGCGAAATTTGAAAATACAATTCACTTCCTGTTTCACGATGATGCTGTTAAATATGGAATGGCAAATAGGGCATAATGCATTCGAGCTATTTGCTTTTATAATTCAGTCATGTATTTCAGGGGTGCCGAGCTGTTGCTACGAGCAGTCGTATCAAACTCGCGGAATTTCCGAATACTACAAAATCTCAAACCCAACGATTTTTTTATTTATCGCGTGAAAAAGTATATCGTTCCGAGCTGCTCTTTACATTATAGTGCCTTACGTGTTGAGATACAAGTGCGTTTTCATGTGGAATATATTTACGTTTGAGTCTTGCCATAAATTTCAAGCACCGCGTGTCTCTTTAAATTTACATACTGAATTTCATTGTAGGAGGAGAAAGACGGTAGAGATTATTTTGAGAAACGATTTGATAGCCTAAGTCCATTTGAGTCACGGGATATAGATTATTCGATATAAATTGCCGTGAAGTAACTAAAAATTAACTTACCCAGTCTTTAAAGATGAAACCCAAAACACCTGCTGTCATCTCAAATAAGAGTAGCAACGCCAGGAATATCGCGTACTAATAAAAAGAAAATGTTTACGATAATTAAAAATATTTATATTCCTGCAAACGTAAAAGCTTAATTATCCTTGATGTATACGAGTAAAATTTCAATTAAAGTTTTTATAAAATCCAATTTTTTAATCAATGCATTTATTAAGCTCACGCATGTCTGTAGCTTTTTACACTTTTATCGTCACACGCAAAAGTAAAATATTCAAAAGTCAGGTTATTCTTCATTTCAACGTTAAAATTAATGCCGGATACTCGGCATACTTTTTAATGCTATCTCGAAAGCTCACAAGCTTCGGTACAAACGAATAAGCAAAGCACGAGAAACATGCTTAAAGTCGATTCGAAGACAGTTAAAAAGAACGTACAGAGACTTTTTTCCGAAATACTTACTCGAAAATAAAAAAAAAAAAAATTAGTATTATAATTGAAAAAAGAAAATAATAAGCTTAATGGGAAAAGCTGTACACCAAAGGAATTTAACAATTTATTCCAAATTCATTAATTACACCAACAGTTTATATTATGTCGTGTCCGATGTTAGCAACGCGAGCTTTTGACTTTTTGCACGAAAAACAAAAGCTTCCCATAGTAACAGTAATACCGAGCATTCCCGGCCCAAAAGAACCAAAAATGTATAAAAGATAACAGAGTATTATCCAATTAAAAGCATTATTCCACAGAGCTTTATAATTATTTTCATGTAAACCTTTATTACAGCTAATCACAAAAACCGCATGCAAGCTCTCACGATAAATAAAAATGTTGCTCTTTAACGCGACGACGATAATCCCCACTGGTCGGACAGTAATGACTTCATTAATATTATTTTATAATGAAAAAAATAATTGCTCAACCAAAGTACCGCCATTCGAAAGCCACTTTCGTGATATCACAAGAAATAAACAATTGTCATTCAAAAACAATGTACCGAGTGAAAATTAAACCCATTAACCTTAACCCCCCCCCCCACCCCCGAGCTTTCAGTCAACAAAACTTAGAAGCTCATAAATTGTACGATACAGATAAGTTTTGAGCATTTGTAATTTCAAGAATACACGTACACACAATATAACCCGGGCAACACTTTCGCAACGTTAATTATTAACGCGCGCAACCCTTGGAGCTTTCAGAAACTTTCATTGAAACAGTTAGATTTTATATGCAAAAGCTTTCAGCGGTCCGTGACGTCACCCAGTGATAAAATAAAAATGTTAATCGATTAACAAACACGTGAAAAGATAATTCTTCAAATTTCAAAGTTATCCGACCACACGCCTCTCTGGCGACGTATATCGGCGTATGACCTAATTCGTACGCGTACACGTTATATACCCTGTGCATGCTAACAACGCACCATACACGGATACTTACTGCAGCTAGGAGGCACGTATTTTCCCTGAGTGCGCCAACACACCCCGTAAATCCAATGATAAATGTCACTGTACCTGTAACACGAGAGGGGATATTATTGGTCGCGGATGTCGCGGATGTCGCGTCTCTCGCTAAATTGCCATTCCGTCTGTCGCAATTCGCTAACAAGCCGTCACAGCGTTGAAATAACGTTAATTCGCATTTACCAATATTAGTATACATTGAGCCATAACGGGATCCTTATACAAAGGTAACGTCAGGTTCCGTACGATATCACGCATTAATTAAGATAACATAGAAAAGCGTAGGAATTTTTATCATAAATGCTAAATATAGGTAATTTCGTAAATTTTAGAATTTTCATTCCAACCTCCTTATCGATCGACTGTACCCGGTCTTTCAAAATATATCAAAGGCATATCCGATTTATATAAAAATTATTTATAGTGTCTTTGCATAACTATCGTATGTCAATCTTTTTGTAGCCAAGGGGTAAAAATGAACGTTTCATTGATTTTATTCTGGTGCCATCGTCCGTCCCGCCTAACATTTTTTTTTTCCTTTTGGCTGTCGGCATTGTGATTGATGACGGCAATAAACTTTGACTTCCGATACTCGGTTTGCACTTACACCCTCGGAGAGTCACGAGTTTTACTTGATATCGTTGAGAAATTATGATGCATTGACAAGGACGATAAGTAGTGGGGGGGGGGGGGGGGTACAGAAAGAAATAACGAAATTATTATAATATAATGATAAGAGAGAGAGGGGGGAGGTGGGGGGGGGGTGCCTGATCATAATATTAATCATCATCCATCTCAAACAATGTGCACGCACCTTAACGTCATCCGGTCTTTAAACTGACAGCTGTCACTCAAGCGAATAGGTATAGCCTGATAAAAATTATTTCTCCATCTGGAGTGATTGATGTAATTTTATGAAGTTTGATCGTTATTAAATATATATGTATCGATGAACGATATATTTTATATCGTCTCTACGGTCTGCACGGATCTTGTTTATTTTCAACAAACAATAATTGTCCAACCGTAATTAACCTGTCATGTCACGAGTGCACGTGGTCTGTTGCGTAAATGATTGTTACCGATGAAAGCATCGACGGAATTGATACTGCAGGTGTCGCTGCTACTCGTGAGTTTATTCGGCCGACATTTATCGAGCCCTCGACGCACATAATTTAATATAACGCTCGGAATTTCGCGCGGGTAACGATTCAGTTATTACGAGAGCATCGATACGCGTAGATCTGGATGGACACGAAAAATTATTCACAAGGGACGTGTAATCCTGGATGACGTATTTTCGAGGGTTTTTAATTGAAAAAAGGATTATACCTTTGCTTGATAATAAATGTATATGTACAAAATTGAAATGTAAAATATTTATCGAAAAGGTGCACCTGTGTCGCGCGAGTACGAGTTGGGGTAAATTTTATTATTTTACAGGAATGAACATCGAACTAGGTGAAAAGACCAAATAGTCGGTCCGCCAGACGTCTTGAACGAATCGAAGGAATTGGCAAAATTGACTACAGCCACTGCCTCGAAGGCTGAACTTTTCCAGGAAAGAGGATTCCCACGATTCGTTATCCGCGGGAATTGAGTAAAGTAAAATAAAAGTAAGGATGATTCGTGTTCGCGTGGAAATCAGACCGTTTCGATAAGGAAGAAATAGGAGGACGAGGAAGGAAGGAAAGTAGAAGACGAAGCTCGGATATATTATAGAGATAAGGGAGATAGAGCTACTTGGGAAAAAAAACAGATAATTACTGGTCTCTTGTATCTCGGAGTCAAGGATGAAAAGTGGGAAAATTATTTTAATTATTGATTCAGGCTAAAAAACTAATTGTCCGACGTACGATCAAAATGGATACGGGGCATTACGTTATTATAATTCCACCAAATTTGGAATTTTTCAACTTGCCAACGTGAATCCAATGGGAATTTTCTTTTTCAAAAAAATTCACAAACCATCTGTAATCCCTGCACGTACTACACGTCGCACGCCAGTTTGTACAGTTTTATCCAATAATACAGTAAACATTGTGTTACTGCTATGTGGGACGATAACGTAAGCTGATGGAAGTTTGAAAAATTGTAAAAAATATATTTTTTTTACATACACACAGTACGTATACAATAAAAGTACCAAACTCCGGATACTTAAATTACCCATAAACAGAGATTGCAATTAAATAGGGAAAACTTCTCGACAAAGCATTTTTAATTAAATTTTCAAACTTCTCAAAGTCCTGTCCGATTTAATCAAGCAAGATTTACTTTGTACATAGTTTTCTTTACCCTCGTGCCCCTTGACGAGATCGACTGTTTCGCAATAAAGGAGATAAAGGCCAAAAGAAATTCATACGTTATAATTACGCAGCTCGTTATAATTACAATTTTACAGCGTGTAATCACACAGCGAAAGTATTGAAGAAAAAGAAAAAAAAAAAAATATCCACCAGATTAATAAGACTCATAGAATGTATCCTCTCGCGAAATTATTAAACAAAAGAATAAATTGCGTCGTTTACAATTAACCGCGTTTTCACGAGAGACACAAGAGCGTAACGTATATCGAGGAGACAAAAATAATTTCCAAAAATTCTAACTGGTCGATGCAGCGAAGCTCGTGGAAGAACCTCAAAAAAAAAACGTACATACGTTTGATGTCGAAATCGTTACATGCGAATATGAGCGCAAGTCAAATATCACTACAGTTACAGAGAGAGAATATCGTGTCGTTGGTTGAAAAATGAAAAAAATTATTAGATAAAAAATCAATTTGAGATACATCGTTGTGCACGTATACGATGCCTACTGTGGTAATCAAAGGATGCTGAATAAAAGAATAAATTGAAAAAAATGTATCAAAGTATAAGAGTACCCATGCTATATATCCCATGTTTAGCCCGACAACCAGACCAACCAGTAAAATCGATGGGCGACGTCCCGAATGCCCTTATATGGTAATTTAAGGGAGGTCGAGAAAGTAAAATTATCCATTAGAGGAAATTCTGGTAATTAGAGCGTGGGATAATCGAAGCACGTATACCGGTATCTCTCCGGTAGGGTTACGTATGTACATACGTGGACGTGCCCGATGTATGTGATGGTTAATGAGGCTTATCATATATTCTTGAAAATATATAATAACACTTTCAGTTATATATGCAAAAAAAAAAAAAACAAAAGAGTTGGATTTAATACCAAGTCATATTGCGTCTACCCTGCGAGCATCCCTTAATAATCAATGATATATAAATTTTTGATATCCAAATTTGATTAAACCAAATGTAACATTAATGAATTTCTAGTAAAATCAATTAAAAAATATTCGGCTGTCAACAGTCTCGAACATTAATTCTACGACGACCATCCCTCAGTCCTCCAGGTTACGTCATACCTTACGGCAATAGCCATAGTAAGGTTTACGTCCAAGTAGCCGGCACATGGTGAAGATATAAAAGTTACGTAATCTATCAAAAGGACGATACACTCGTGCATTGCCTGATACGATGAAAATTAATATCTAGCAACGTACGTGAAATAAAGTTAGAGCGATAAGATGAGATTCGAATAAAGATGAATCATTGGATCTAACCGGTGCAGAAACCCGTGCAGTATTGTCAGAAGTTAGTGTGATTAGTCGAAAGACGTGTTCCAATTAGTAGCAAAGGTAAAGGGATGATGGGCAAGGCAACACTGATTGTGAGTCAGACACGCGTTATCAGGGATCCGTGCCAACTGATTAGCCCGTTACAGATGTGACAGCCGCAGCAGCATCTGCTGAAGCCATAAACGTTGACAGAGGATAACGTAAAAGGAAATTACATCTGCCACAAGTATGGCGAACGAACAGAGGCTCGGTTGAGCCAACCCGTTATATCTCTGGGGACATTTCTATAGCTTCCTGAAATTAGTGAGATTCCTGTGTAAAGGGTCTGAAGTTAGTTTAGCTGGTATATACACAAGGTTTATTCGAGTAGTCATACTCAAAGTTGCATCGTGGAGTATGGCGTCCCGACGCCCCACGGCGTCGAGTTACTCTCGCCTAAGGTTCGAAATCTTTCCTAGTTACTCCGGGTGGTGACGTCGTAATCGCGTGTATATCAAACTTATGCCAAGACGGTAAATCGAAGTTTTGCAAGTACACCTCTCGTTTACGGCGACGCTTAGACAAGAAAGTTGCGCTGTGAATTCGCCTTTAAGCGGGTACAGTGCATTATTACGTGTGCGCGTACTGCATCGCGAATTCGTAGCCGCGCGCGTGCTATTGCGTAGAAGGGTTATAATCCAGGGAACTTCGTTAGTGAAACTTTGTCTGAAAGTAGGTTGAGCCGAGCTTGATTCTAGGTGTTGGCAGCCATGCAAATACGTACGAGTGTCTATGGAGAATTTTTTTTTCTTAATATATTTCCTTCTATAGGACTTCCCGTTCGTTATTCATAATCTTTTTTAATCGAGCATTCAATGAATTTCGATTAAAAAATTTTTTCAATTTTTTCGAAATTGACGGTTAACCTTTGAACGAGTATAAACCGTCATGACACAGGACTAAAATTGTAAAGTGCAAATAAATATTTTATTGCAAAACGTCAGCTCGACTTGAAATAATATTTTCTCTAAAAATACCTACTAGACGCTTTTTATTTTTATCAGTGAAAACTCGGCAGAGATACTTTCGTTATCAAGGAAAAGCAATGAGAAAAAAATGTTCTACACAACTATGTATACACGATAGAGAATATCTAGCGATAACGTCAACTTGAAAATGAGATACTTGACATTTTCAGCGTATCTTGCTCCAGTATCGGATGCTACGTTAATTAAATAGATACATACTCCCAGTATTAAATTTCCATATTACTGTCAGAAAGTATGTCGGAGTAAATTATGATCTATTAATAAATATTATCCTCCGTTGAAGTTCCTCTTAGTTATTATCGGTCTCGAATGAAAGTTCAGAGTCACGTAAAGTCTGACGAGAGAAATTATCTCTCTTCGGTCCAGCATCCCTACAGGCAAGAAAATTAAAATAAATCAGCTATTCCCGTGCTCGGCGAAATCGCACGGATGCCAACGTAATTTCTCGGAATGAAGAACAACTCGAAACCCACGACTGTACCTGGGCTTTTAACAAAGAGAAACAAACTATAGCTATGTATCCACGCCAGTAACAGACCGCAGAAAAGGCTATGGACCAGTGCACTGTATCAAAGTCAAACCGCGAGCATCACAAAGGAACTAATTAATCTGAGGTGGTATCACTTTGTAATTCAAATGAAGTTTCGCCCATCTCCTACAGGTCCACACTGACGTCCGGTCATTAGATAAAATCACGTCAAACGAGATAAGCAGACAGCTCGAATATCTCCGGGGCTTCGTGTAATTCGAAATAATGACAGACAGCCGTGAAAGGAGAAATGAAAAATTTCTTTTTTGAAAAATATATTTTATTACTCACTGTACCCGCGCGCCGTTATAATATAGAAAACTGAAGATAAAATATTTTTACAATTTTTTTTCATTCATACACTTGTGTTACCCAAAAGAGAAAGCCTCCGCTTTCTTTTAAGTCTCATATCTGCGTAACCAAGGACTCGTTTCATTTTCCTGAGCTTTTCTTTGCACCCCGTTAAATCCCCTTTGTCTTGTTCCACCCCGATTTCACGAGTTACCATTTCGTTGCGCCCTGTAATGAGTATCCTGGCCGGAGCTATGAGAAAATAATGCGACCGACCCTCTCAAAACACGTACCCCACCTCCACCCTCTCCGCCCCCCCTCCCCCCAACCGACCTAGTCGTAAGAGCATTTTGCGATAGCCTAGGGGTCTCGTTCAACCTCCATCCCATCCCAAGGACTTTTATAACCAAAAAATTTTACAAACGTCTTTCGCTACCCCCTACTCGGGATGCTAGTGCATGTATAGTGAAAAAGAGATGTAGCAAGGGGGTTGATGCATTTTTCATTGGTGAAAAATCACGCAGGGACGAAGAATATTTTTCGAGGGTTGCGACTAAGGTGGAATTAGTGAACCATTGAGGGATTTTGTGAATTTGCATGAAAGTGCAGGGTTCGTAATGCGGTTGTTGCGCCGTGTGATAAATTCGAAATTACGTTGCATAATCAAAATGACCTTTGACATCGTACTAGCTGCTATTTCGAATTTTGAATTAAATTCCCATGTATATCGTACGGTTGGATCTGGTCTGACTGGCCGAATTAATATTTACAGAGTTTCCAGGAAGATTCGTAAACTCACCGACTAGAATGAGAATAAATGCTGGGTCGAGTGCGACGTTCGTGAGACGAGACAGATTGTTAAAGGTGTCCTTTTCGGTCCACGCCCAGACTCCCACCGCCATGATGCCAAGTCCAAGCAACTGGAACGAGAAAATGAAAAATGATAACCTTGATACGTGCGACTGAAAAAGAGATTACGTAAATATTCCAAAGAATAAATTTAAAAGAGACAAAAAAAATTTGGTCCAGCTGACCGATATCGCGAGTAGAACAGATGCGGCATCAAAGATGCATCTGTGCCACAGATCCAATGCACTGTCGCCCAGTGCATACTGGATCCAATCGTAACTTAAAAAATACATGAAATTACCAAAATTCACCTAAATTCGCAAAAAGTGCCACACACCGCTCTGACGTATTACGCGATAGGGTGGACCATTAAATTTTAGATTTTTTTTTTACCCAAACTTCTTTATACGTTGGACACAAAAGTTACCGTAATTTCTGTCCACAATTGCCCGGAGGATAACGAGGAGCGCAGAAACCAGTGGGTGATTTTCATGCGGTTCCCATTAGCAGTCGGTAGTCAAGAGAAATTTCGTTATCAGAGAAAATGTTCATTTCGAAGCATAACCTTTTAGCCAAGAATATCGCAATTTTTTGCGAGTAC
Organism: Trachelus iudaicus; assembly: GCA_030142595.1. NCBI lineage: Eukaryota > Metazoa > Arthropoda > Insecta > Hymenoptera > Cephidae > Trachelus > Trachelus iudaicus. The sequence goes on along the minus strand of JARQTH010000713.1, from coordinate 633,965 downwards.
GAGTGAAGATGAATTTTTTTTTTTTTTTTTTTAACGAATAAAAGTAAAACCGCAATTCATCCTGGTCGAGGGAGTTAACGAGTTTTCCTATCTGTATTATCTTAGATGCTTTTTGGGTGGATGTACTATTATCTTATGTTTTCTTTTTTTTTTTTATTTTATTATTACCGCCGTTTTTCTTACTGTTACTCGAAACAAGACTGAGCGTCGTTTCTTGTTCTTCCACGTAGCAAGAAGGATATTCCAGTCACTTTGTTATCGTAACAAATGTACGAGCTGTGGAAATACTCTTGATACCTGCCACTAGCGCCATCTGTTGGGAAGCTCTCATTTTTCTCTTTAAATTAAACCCACGCCTTATTTCCCTCAAGCGCAATACCTTTCAACTTTATTTTTAATCTTTTTCCAACGGGTGTACGGCTCAACTTTTGCATTCCGTGAATATATCCACGACCAACCAATTTCCATAGACTGCCTTTATTGCTGCTGTCACGGGATAAGCATCTACGAACAGCATGAGACTTTTAGAATTACGCGAAGACGTCGTCCTGTCTCGTTTTACGGATCGTCAAAACGCGACTTTTCGGCATCAAAAGATTCAAGGGAAAACAGAAAAGCAAAATCGTCCAATTCAATCGTAATTACCGGTCACTGTTATTACGTTGGGGTAGAAACAATTTTTGTTATCCAAAATTATTACATTCGTTTACACCCTGTATAACGTATGCCAATCAATGATTGCTTCATTACGAAAGTAATTAAACTCGAAGCGGCGCAAAATCCCTGCGCGAATCAAATTAGTCGGTTGGCAATCGTAAAACTTGCGGGTAGCAGTGAACCGGGCGTTATAACGTGAATGCATCTGGTGCCATAACCAGCTTGTCCGCAAACCTCCCTATGGATTATACCGCACATAGGGTAGTTTCCCTAATAAAGGAAAAGCAGTACGAAATTTCGCGTGTACAAGTATCGCGAGTGTCGTCGGCATTAAAGGATTTAATATCTGGATGGGTATTTAGCTAAGGTAATCGAACGGGCAAGAGTCACTTTCATCCTATACTTGAGTCGTTAAAAATAATATTTCGTATAGAAAATAATATTAAGTTATAAAATTGTCAAACGATATAACGAGAATGGATGACTATATTGTATATTAAATTTCATGTAATATATTTTCATTATATTTTATTAATATTACGTTATATCCATTCATTGATACAATGCAACACTGGATGCACTCGATTATTCTGTATTTTTGATAAGCGATATAATTATATGCAAAAGTGCAGTAGTTCAATGACCTCACGTGTACTCGAGTCTCGTGTAGTAGCAACGTTAAATCTAATTCTCACTAAGTATTTGGATCTAAGGGAAACGTGCATTGGTTGCGCAACGAAGCAGAATCGCAGGAGCAGCTGGTATAACGCGTTTCGTATAGAATTCGGCAAAGCTTCGGTTAGCCTAATGCAGGCGGGACTCGATGCGAATGGAGCCAATGCGCATGATTAACTGAGCCGTGAAAGCACCGCCACTGCGGGCAATTACAGACATGTAATTCAATCTTTGATTATATACGAGATTCTCGGTTAACACGCTACGAGCAAGTAAGTAGATAACGACTGTACCGACCAGACAATAAAATTGCAAAAGAAATCATGGACAATAGCACGTTAGGTTCCTGGTAAAATTTTCGAATGTAAAAATTTTGAAGATCATATGATTAGAATGGTAAAATTACTCAGTAAGTTGTAAAAACAAATATCGCGACAAATTTTGAGACTTTTTTACACTCCGTTCCTCTACCGTAGATTACAGGTGTAAAATGCTCGATCGTTAATTTCCATTCCACCCGTTATAATTGATTGGCTGAATTTATTATCGGAAGCTAACGACGCGTCGTTCTATAAAATATTATGTTCTCGATACCAATAATTCGAGAATCGTAAATTACGATTAAATAATCATAATAAAAATGACACCCTGCGATAAACCTTTTTTTTTTTTTTTTAATAACGACGTAAAAAGTGGATGGAAAAGAAATTTAAGAGCGCATAAATGCGATAAAGAGGCGACCGGCCGGATGCTTATCATAAATATGAAATTTGCAATTTTGGACTTAAACAATCAAGGCGGGAATGTCGACAGGCGCGAGAGAACTGCCGAGATAATCCAAGCACGTCGGGCAGTTAGCGGCGTTGTTAATTGCATTAATTAAAAGCGACTACGGAGGAATCGATGGTAACTCGGTTATCTTGGCGATAGCAGTGATGGTCCAGGGCTCAGCATACTGCCGCTAAATGTGTTCAGAAATATTACAAGATGAAAATTGTTAAAACCTATCAGGAACAATAGAACTCCTCGAGAACTATTGAAATGGCCTATTGTTGAATCATTTTTAAGAATTTTAAAAAAGTGCAGTGCTACCTCAATTTTTGGAAAATACACATGAAATATAAATTAAAAATAAAAAGCCATTCCGGAACAAACAAATCATTGAGAACTTGACAATTAATCATCCCAGCCACAGACAAAACTCGATCTACACTTTTCGACCAGTTCAGAACGTAAAGCTACGTAATCATGAACCATTGCCAATTGATTATCAATGCTATGGTAAAGTAAGTCACTGATAAAAATAATAGGAAGGTGATGATAAAGAAAAGGTTGCCGAAATCATTGTGGTTATTCTCAAGGAGTAAGAAATAATTTGTATGTTATTATTATGTCATTTGGTATCACGAGTAGCAGAACTTGATGAAGGTTTTGGCATTGACTGTATATATCCCGATGATAGACAATAACGCGATTGATGATTTCAATAAATTCCCCAATTTTGATGTTAATTATTACATAATGCCGAAATATATTGTACAATTTAATATATGCGTTTCTATAGATTCCATAGATTTGCAGTGACTAGATTCGACGATCCGGAACAGCCTGATTATACTGCACAGATGAAAACTGGCCAATGATTTGATCTCGACACTGGACCAGTCAAACGAGAGTCACGAGTCTCGATTGTCGGATAAATCCTGAGCTTAATTGGTAACGCATTAATTTATTCGAGTCCTAAGCTCGTCCGCCGACAATTCTCCGACCTGATTTATTCCTTCTTCTCTTAGCCCCAAGGTAAGAATATTTAAGCCGCGCCGGTGGCGTTCATTTTAATTAATACCAGTGAGGCTAACTTGCGGAAGCCACTTTCGCAGATTGAATAAACTCATTCCTCGGACATAATACGTATCCTAACTAACAAAGGTATAATGGAATTAAAAATATATGGATCGGCCAGACTGTACTTTCCTAAAAAAAAATTGATTTTGAAAAAACGAAGCTGTACAAGTCGATTGCTCGATAGAAAAATGCAAATTTTTTTATAACAGGCGCGTGATATTTTTTTATTTTATCGGATTTTAGTACGAGAGGCGCGCGTCGATCTGGACTGTAAAAAATAATAATTCAAAAATATTCCTTCTTCAGGATTTGAGCTAAAAAATAATTTTTTCGCCGATTAAGCAATTATTTGGGATTCAAGTGACTAATTTACATGGTAAACCCATCGAGAGATGTCCCCCATTCTTCGACGCTGTCTGAAATTCAAGTGATTTTGAGAGGCTGGCCGAACCATGGCGTTTTTCAGTGGACCAGAGAGCCGGGCGGGGCGGCAGACAACAAGTCGGAAACTTTCAAGCTCAATTAAACTCAAAGAAACTTGGAGAGACGTCGTACGGCAACGGGAGCAGACGGAAGCTTTGAGTTTCCTTTTAGTCGCGTCCAGCGTTCGGTGCCAATTTACGAGTGGAGAAGCGAGCCGGGAAAAATAAAAAGAATTAGAAATAGAGCTGACCTAACCCAACGGTACCCACCTAGCCTACCGCAAGCACTGCCGGAGTATAAAGCTCGTTAAAGCTGCGGCTGACTAAATTTAAACCCACTTTTCATGAGAGCATTGTTGTAGCGTAAAAGAGAACTTTAAATTGTCCAAATTTGTACCTCCTCTCGGGGGATTTAAAAAAAGGCAAGCTTGTCTTCTAAAAATACTTGCTCCACTTTCTATTGACTTTTACCGAGCTTCCCGTTAGAATCTTCAAGAGGAAACAAAGAAATTACGGTTTTACCCAGAAACATAAAACTGATACGTGCCTGTACCAGGGTTTAGGTATAGTTGACATAGATACTATTGTGTGTGTATATATATATGTGTGTATACCGTATCTATCTAACTGGAATAAGTACAGAACCGAGACGTGCAACATTAATCTAGGAAATGAAACGTTATTCACTTCGGCTGGATTGCACAATTTCAAGGACATTAATTGAATCTGAGACGGAGTAAGGAAACCCGGAGTCATGAAGGTTGGGTTGCCTCAATCATTTCAAGCTACATGCTTCCTACATCAATTCAAGTCTCGATTGCGTGTAGGCATTAAAGTTAAAATTTTGAATTCGCAATTAACGCGTGAAGCAATAATGTTCATTCGATACGATGACAATTAAAATGATTTTTTTTTTAATTTCATATTATTTTTATACTTGCAGGAATCAATAGTGACTTTCGCCATGTGCTATTATTCAATCGATACTTGATTAATCGAATTTTGACAGCTGACGTCGTGCAGTATCGGCTGTGATGATTAATTGAAAAAATCATTTGTACTTCAATATGTTTTTTGATCGATAGGTACGACGAAATTTATTTGTTGAACGTCAAGCGAATCTCTTATCAGTGAATGATTCGAGTTGAATGACAATTCGCGAAAAAAAAGACATATGTGGAGATAACGCAAGCGAAAACTTTGCACTCGGCAGATTAAATTAGGAAACAGGGAAACGCGTAATCGGTTAAACTTTTCGCGAAACAAACGGACCCCGACTAATTACATTAACCTAAAGAAATTGACTCCTCCCGATGGCCTCGTTAATAACGTTATCGCGAAGATCCCCGAAAATCGGACACACTTGAATTTCATATATTATATTTCACGCGTTAACGAAGCTATGCATGTATTTCATTAAATTCGAGAAAAAAATTGCAATCAGGTGCACCTCTAATTAGTAAGACTCCGATTGCATTATCAGCCTCCCTTACGATCTGCAGTAATACGAATATTGGAAATACCTTAAGATAAAGAAAAGTACATTGATTCGATTCGATCGAAGAGCAATTGAGCGAACTCAAGAATTTTCATGTCAAATATTTAATTTTCCCAAGTTATTTGGCTAATGGAAATCTACGCGAATTATTCGCAATATTGCAATTCGATTAGAAATCTCAATGGTATAGTAATTCGCGAAGAAGCTTCGCCGAGAGAGGAGTATTAGGTCGAAGGGGCGAGCGGGGGCTGGAGGGGGTGTGGTGGGGTGGTGGAGGGGAGGGTGACGCGGTTCAAAGTAAATCGAAGGAAATATATAGGAAGGAAAATGGCGGAAGTGTGAAAGGGATGTGAAGATAGAATAGGGTTGAAAGTGGATTCCATAAAAGTGCACGATGCCGCTAAAACCGTGTTTGAATGTCAGGGGAATAGCATTTTCTTCGAAATGGCGCACTCTCGGCCGATAGCATGCAAATGCCAGCGGTTTCAAGTTGTTTCGGCGAATTTTTGCGAATGATCAAAAAAATTGCATAATCGTCTCCATTAAAACAAAATTTTTTTATGCAATCACGATAAGCCCCTATTCCCGTCCAGCTTATCATCAACGATCGCCATTGTCGTCAATGTAATTTTTCATTAACCCTCGATCCACCCACAATGGTCCTTCGAGCGAACAAACACTGCAATAATTCAGGGTTGTCTCAGGGGTGGATTCCTATACCACATATAAGATAACACAGGCCGGCCTTCGATCTCGTAATCCAATAAATCCTTCGCTCCGCCGGTAAGACAACCCTCGACACGGAAGGGTGGTTTCGGAAACAAATGGCAAAACTTGCCAGGAAAGTCTTCCCTGAAATCCGTAAACACCACCAACCAAAAAAAAAAAAAAAAAAAATTGAAAAAATTCTTATCCCTCGTACGTTCTCCGATACGCAATTAGCAAGGATCGCGATACACAGGGCGGATACACGAAGCGCAGTACAAAGGACTCGACGCATACTTGACACAGTAAATAAATTCATATTCTATGAATTCTCAAGTAGGAGAGTCACTGTAAAATTGCCAACTTCTACCCATGTTACCAGCCGCCCACAGGATACACGCGCGGGTTCGCATAAAATTTAATTTCCCAGCATCCGGAGCACAGTCTTTTAAGTTATTCATAAAAGTTTACGTTCCTACTGGTACAGTATGTACAGTAATACATACACAAATATATATATATATATATATATAACCAGTACGTGCACCTTGGGAAAAAAATAACGTTACACGAGGTAAGAAACCGTAATCAAAAATCAACCTGCATATAAATCTTGAAACGGCCATTTTTATGTCTGCCAATCTAAGAATACTTCGTTATTCAGAATCCGATTGTACGCAGAGTTGTAGAAATTTCCGTATGAAAATGAAATGAAACCGTATCTCCGTATAATTCAATAGTCTGTAGTGTCTGCGTGCTGTATGCATATGTACGATATATGCACCTATAATGGCACATTGGAGACGTCCATTGCCGTGACCTTTCCATTTCCACGTTATTCCAGTTGAATTCCATATATCAGTGAGCTTCGCCATGCATTCTGGCAGCAAAGCTATCGCAACGATTTCATGGACCTCCCAGTGCCTCTATGGATACACATATATAGAGCGCGTGTAGTGAATATCAGAGAACATTGACGTGGCTGCTTTAACGGAAACAAAGCCATTGAGTTTTGAGGGAAGCGAAGTCCATTCAGATTTCATGCCTTTCAGTGGCTCGTGCGATGGTTATGTATTTTCGAACGTGTAAAAGGAGTGACGTTAGATTGTTTGCCGGTTCGTGATGCTTGCAAATCGCGTGTCCTTAAAGTCGAGAAGACTTTACAGATCAGTCAGAACGAAAGATATGTTTTTTAGTGATACATCGAACTTATTTTGCGATCGATATATTGTTTAACATAAAATAATGGTATTTATGAATTTCAAAAAAAAAAAAAAAAAAAATGTTTAAATTCAACTCACGACCGACGTTATAGTTATTTCAAGTTTTTTCTATGGCGTCGAGTCCGCTCGCACGTTACGGCCGTAATACGAGGGAGAAGCGCGAGCGTGAGATTATTCAAGAGATTATGGAATTACGTTCGCTCATGAATAAGTGTCGATTCTGTTGAGCAGAAGACGACGGCTGATGGAACACAGGGGTAGTTTATAATAAAATTGTGCAAAATTATAGAAAAAGTTGTATGAAATTTTTATGTCTCCTTTTACACGTAAGGAAACGCAGGCGATCGGGATGTATCAGTGAGACATGGGAAAAAAGTATCATTAAAAATTTGTTATCAAAGTGCGATAAGAAATTTTACGAAAATTGCATAAATTTCGTAAATCAGTAACGTATCGTATCGGTAAACATAATTTAATTCGCAAATTTCCCTAGGCGAGCAAGGACCCTCGTATAATCCCTAATACATATTCATTAGAGTTTAGAGTGATATATGTACCTGGTAGCAGCTAAGAGCATCAGGTACGCGATACTGATTTTTGAGCCAATCGCTTCTCAATGATAATCATGAATTTCGCTACGATTTGGGATAATTATGAAACGATATTAAAAAAAGGAAAAATTAAAAACTGTAACCAGCTGATGGCATTTGATCGTTACGATAATACAGAGACCTACATTACCGTCCGATAGAGATAATCGAATTCGATCTTCAAGCAAATTCCCAGCATGGACAATTGCAATTCCATAATGCATTCTGCGCCCGATCCAAATTGTTTGCTGACACGTAAAGGTAATTGTCTCCTTCGTATTTCCACGTGGAAAATTCAACGATCGAATCTGTTATTCAAAGTAGACCACCATGTATAAGAGTCACCATGGGGCTGGCGTAGTACTTTTTGAATATTTTAAAAATTCCAATTCAACCGCACTCTTACCGTGACACGTGAGATTTACGTGTAACGTCCGAGTCTGCAAATTTTTCCGTACTCGCGCGTCACTTCGATTTCGCGAGAGAATACATCTCCGGCCGATGCACTTGCCAAATCTTATCGTCGTGCAATCGCCGCGTAAAGCCGGAATCATGACTTTGCGCTCGGTAAGCGAGGATTTACGATGTTTTTACACATTTTCCATTCCTATTTCCATCTTTTTCCGATTCTCGTGTGCATCTGCCAGGTAGAAATTCAAAGAAGTCAAAATATAAAGGACAAGGGGAACCAGATTGCGGGTGTATAGGAGCTGATTGGAAAGATGAGAAATAAAAGTGACAAACTCCACGGTGGCTACGACAGTTCGGTGAAAACGAAATGCTCCAGGTTTCCCATAGCTTTAGCTTACGCGGTTGGACAAAGTGGCTATTAGCCTCCCTGATCCTTATGGAGAAAATGGGAAAGAGAATTTGGATTTATGTGATTGAACCCTTGTTACACTCTAAAGAATATAATCCAAGAAAATATTTGTTATCGTTATCAATTTTCAGTCAAATTTGATAGGGTGGACGGCTGGACGATAATTTTGAAATTAATTAATAAATCCAACTAAGTGACTACCCCATTTCGGTAACGCATTCTAAACATGTGTGTAAGGGTTGAAACCATAAAGCAGCCACGTGGACTGATTAGAATGTTAACAATGTAGGTCTGCACGATAAACATAGAATATCAAGGTACCGGATACCTGAAATACCAGGGTTACCACCGACCGTGAAGAAATACGTAGGAAGCATCTTAGGCTGGTTGAGGAGGGTCAGGTACCATTCACCCCATAGAAGTTGATTTCATCGACCTGAAATCGTCAGGACCGATCTGTTTCAATGTGAATCCGCATAAGGAACGACTCGACTGAATTTCTTTGTCGTGCCTAAAAAATTAGACGATAAAAAAAATATTATCTTAATTAGCGACGCGTACCAACGTAAGGAATTATTTTGGCAATAAAGTGACCGATCAGCTGATAACTTCGATAGTCGTTCAGCCCGAGAGATTTATCAATGGACGTCGGATTGCACACGGAAAACGTTAATGGCGCGAATGGCTCTTTCCCTTCGTAAATCATCCCCTATTCGAAGGATCCTTTCTCAGCCCTCCCCAACCTCGGACAAGCGTACCAACCCCTTCCTGAGAGTTCTCAACTTTCGACCTGCACACACCCTGCTCTCTTACACTTGTATATATATATATATCCTCACCCCGTACATCGAAGCACCACTGCCGATACCTCAGCGGCAAGGGTGGCTACTGAACTTTCCGACTGTTCCGGCGAGTGTAAACACGGGCTAGTTCCCTTTTGCCAGCCGCCATTCCTTTCTCGCCAGGTCTTATGCTCTATACACAGTCTCGGCAAATCGCCGGTAAACAAATATCGGCTCCACCCAGATCGAAGTTCGCCGGTAACTTTTAAGTTGCAAGGTAAACGTTACCGGAGGATCCTGGTGATCTAATTTTTTTTCACAAATTAAATCCCATTTGGGGATGTTTGCCAACATGTGGATTGGCTGTACCCAATACAGGCTATGCGTGTACGTAAGGGATGCTGTGAGACGATAATAAATAAACACCCGTTACATTAATTAAGTAAGATAATATTTCATGACAATCGAGTCAATCGCGTTATAGCTGTAGAAAATATATTACAAAAATTGACAATATCAAGTATAATACTAGATTTAGAAAGAAAAATACTTCAACTTTTTAATTATTTATTTATAAGCAACCAACGCGTGTGTACTATGACGTTAAAAAATATTTTGCAAAAAAATTCATAACTCTATCGCTACTCTAACTCTGCAGTAAGTATTGACTATGATATAGTACAGCGAGCCAGAGTTCCAGCACGTTTAGGGTGCAGAAAGGATGAAACGTAGCTCAAGAGTATAATACGTGCTGAAGGCCACCCTTGTCCAGTCCGGGAAAAGACTGAGATGCATGAAAAATGAAAGTGGCTACCAACTCAAAGTAAATAAAGGCACTAGACTTAAGTGGCAGCAAGAGGGACTGTTACGTAATCAGAATGAACGATCAATTATTATAATTGTTTAGCCATAGGGCCAAAGGTCACCGTTACAACGACGTGCAAGTGGCTGGTAATTTCGCGTGGGTTGGGACAAGGCAAGCTAACACGCAACAAGCGAACTTAGAGAAATAAGTTATTTCCATTAAACGATAAAGCTTTGATTGCCCAAGATGGAGTCGGGTAGATTAAAGAAACTGTAATGATGGCCATGTTTATTACTGACGCAATTATTACCTTGGTAATAAAAAATATATATATATATATAAAATATACACAAATCTGACGTTACTCTAAAATTTCCGAAATAGTCCAGTCTCTTAATACGTCATAATTTATTTATACTGTAAATGCAGTACTTGCATATCGAAACAAAAAAACCATAGAATATATGCTTTACGATCCGACACGACGTGATATCCCGGATATACGTTACGTGAAATCAAAAAAAAAAAAAAAAAAAACTGTAAAAAAACTGACACTGCCATTCGCGGTGAAATTTGAAAATTCAACAATCGAGATAAAACAAACCGTACGTGCTCCGATTTTCTGAAATTGACGTTTCTTCGTGGGATGGACGAATCAATTTATTTCGTGTTCCAGAAAATACTGTTCATTCTCTCTCTCTCTCTCTCTCTCTCTCCTACTGCCCCACCTTTCATTCTCTCCCGAGTCATAAAATTTTGATTTGAGGCCATCAGTCACAGTGTGAAAAAAAAAGTGACGCATGAAATATACACACACACACACACACACACACACATATATAATATCAACGTTGCTTTTAAAAGCTAATCGTGTCGCGCAAACGACGTAAATTTTATCGACTCGCTACACTATATACTTTCTGTTTCAAGGATCTGGTCCGACTGCAGAAAAACCATTCCTTCCGAAGAGCCCAAGACGGCCGTAGGATTCGTTACGTGCGATAATACAGCATTCTTGCTCTCTCCAGCCAAAGAGAATAAAAAGAAACAGCTAAATGATATGGCATCAAATGGTTTGACGACGGGAGGCTGCCAATTCCAGAGCCCCGAACTAATTCTGATAGGTTTTATACTACAGATCGTACGTCATGCGATCAGTCATATATCGATATGGTATATACAACGTAAATCCCATAGGTAACCCATTTCCGATCGACTATAGTCATAGGATAGTCGTATTGAGGTGATCGATTCATGAAGTGACGAGCGGGGGAGGGGGTATAGGGGGGACAGGAGGGGTGGCAATAAAAGAAATATTCTTCGACTATACGTTTTCCATTGTTCGTTTTATCGATTTCGCAAGACACTTATTTAGCCGCATTGTGCAAGAATTTTCTTGGGAAGAATATTTCGAGCTTTTAACGCGATGGGCGAGAGTGAGACGAAATATAAATGTATGAAAATTTGGAAAAGTAATAAAATATTTATTCCAGGTAAGATGCGAAGATGCGAAGAATATGTGAAAATTATAAAAATTACATCTATGGAATTATACGTTGTTAATTATTTTTGAATTATTTGGCGAATAAATATACGTAATTTGATTATTATGTAATATCCGTTAACAAAGGTGTGCGTAAAATGGTATTTCTATTTATTTAAATAATGAATGACTCCATTTATCACCCATTGTAATACACGTAATAATTGTACCATAAATTCTGTGTTTCTATTCTAAGAGTTATTCTCTACAGTCTATAGTCTCTTGGGATCAATGTGTCATTTACGCAAGTTCAACCCGATTGTATTCACGTAGGACAAGGAGGTCCTGTATAACGTACCCATGTCCTATCCCCCCTACCTAACCACCCACCCATCCACCCACCGCACTCCACCCTCTAACTATCCAACATGGCTGCTCTTCATCAAACCATTGATCAAAATCACCTCCGACGTTCTCAAACCAGCCTGAAACGGACGTGACGTGAAGATATATAAGCAAAGTCCATCGAGCACGTGCCAATATGCTGCTGCAGCATATATATATATATATAGCTAGGAACAGACTCATCGAGAATCCAAATCAACCCTCGGATAAGTTACGGAAATTAAAAGTCACGCAGATTTTTCTTGAAACAAAAGCATATGTTCTTCCTAAATAATTTTGTATAAACAATCGAGTAAATCAAGCTGATAACATTAATCAGTATATACGATTGTTCAGAATTTGAAAAAATTCCAACCCTTACGCTTATAAGGGCAGTTTCGCACTGATATTTATTTCTAGACTTTTGTCAGGGTTGAGCTGAGTTAATAAAAAAAAAAAAAAAAAAAAAAAAATATTAGCATTCCTTACGCAAAGTCGAATTAAATTTCTTATAATAGAAATTTTCGAGTTCAGGATGTCTTTTTTTTTTTGAAATACCGAAATTTTATCAAATTAGAATTCGATCTCAGAGATTCGAGGTACTCGAATCGATACTTAATCGTTAGCGCGAAGGGGATTGCGATTCCGCTCATTGTCGTTATGGTAATATTTGGGGCGACAGAGAAAGATTGGTTCTTACATTGGCAATCGAGAAACTCCTCGAAGTTGGTAACTGTCGAAATTTCGAAGTCGCCACATTGAAATTCCAGTCCCGTAGAAAGTTGTGGGGGGAGGCCCTGAATTCCGTCGGCGATGTTCAGGTCGTAACGTTAATAGAGGCAAGCCTCCATACATCAGCGCATTACGTGAACTTTTTATATGTCCGTCCTTACGCATTTCGTAAGAAAAAAAAAAAAAAAAAACAAATACCCTAGGACCTTCCTCGCCCGTAACCAGATACCAGGTAAAAACTGCAGCAACCGAAAGTTCCGTGTTTTAAATTCGTCTCGTTATTTAGGAAATAGAGAAAAGTAGTTGAAGATACAAACGAAACACAAATAAATGTTACAGTAGTCTAAGATCGATGTACAGGGTGTATAAAAGAATGTAAAATTTTTAAGACTTCTTGGTTGACGTTGAACAATAAGCTTTTATACGGAACAGTAAACTGCAGGGAACGTTCGCCGATCGTTAAGGTATCTAAGGGTGGTGGCTACCCCCCTGCGTTCCCAATGGCGGCGGCAGTGGAGTGGGTTATGCCATTAGGAACATATTTAGACATAAAGAAGCCTCCTTAGGAAGTTTCGGGTCCCCCGGTGGTCTTTATAAAAAGTAAACTTTCTATAACGAGGGTCGGACCGACTAACGCGATTTTACTTTTGTGTAAGGAGCCGCGACACGATCGCCCCCCTATACTTGCGTCAGGTTTGGAATTGCTAAGAATGACGAATGCGAGTCGAGATTAATGCTGCGCCACGGAGATTTTAATATTTCCTTAAAAAAAAAAAACCCCCAAAAAAAATAAAGTAACGTTTATTTACGCAGCTAAAGAACCGCCCGTTATTATTTATTCGCGTCCCATCCCTAATCCGGTTACCGCCGAATAAATAATGAAAGAAATAGCCGTGCGTCAAGAAAAAATTAAGCTTCATACAATTCCACAATTAACATGGAATAAATTACGTAGCGCGAAGCACGGAATTGCCACGTCTTCCGCGTAAGCCCACACTTAGCATTTCTCTAAACTATCCCGTGTCTCCGCTATTCGCCGGGGGGTTAATAAATTGAGAGTTTACGCCAGTGAGAGAGGAAGAGCAGCGTCGCGGCGCGCTTTATGGGCCGAACGTACGCCGTGTTCCCATAAGATTATCTGCCCGTAAGATCCGCAGACTTTTATTACCGAGGCATCCTTGGATGAAAACATCCAGGACGTTCGCTTCTCCTCCTTCCGGGAGGTTTGATGCCACGTAGGAATCCTGGATGGCAGGCCACTCTCATCGTCTTGAGGAACGCAATGTAACTCGACGGAAGTAATTTCATTTAAAGTGAAGCGCGACGTGGAGACGTTCTTATGCGCGCCGCAAATTCGTACGTGATAACAAAGTGGCAGCAGTTACAGGACATTTTCATGCTCTCCGCGCTACGCATACGACGCAACGAGAAACTCCATTTCGGGAAAGATAGAAAATATTTTAGACGAACTTAAATACGAGTTTCGCGAAATTTTGAAATAATTTTTTTTTTTTTCTTCAAATTTGACAAAATTTTTCGACCATCGAACCAGCGTCTTTCGGATCGAACGAGGCTTTATGCTTTATACTGGAATAACAGGGAACGATAGTCTCCCGAGTGAAGTTACTCATATAGCGGGGGGTGCAAATTGGCATCGACCTGCCAAGGGTTGCTAATTTCCCTAGGGTGGCTCCAAGAAAAGTATGCCTATCCTTCCATTTGGGTAGGGTTGTAGCTGGCTTGTTGTCGACTTGATTCGAGTGAAAGGGAAGAAAAACGATAAGCAAAGAAAACTGAGATATATACATTATATAACTGGATATAATCATTATATCAAGTCGATCACCCGTTATATAAGATATTATTGCCAAGGGTTAAATGCGTATCTCAGTCCATTAGACATATTACATATATACACATAGTCAAAAAATAACGATCAGTTATCGCTGGTAATCTCAATTATGTCCAATGTAATTGCCAATTCGAGCAATTCCACTAAAAAGCAGATACCACAATCGATACTTCGATTAAAATCCCACCTGGAACCAGCAGCTGCACTTTAAAATACAACTGTTTAACGATGTATGTTATTAAAAAAAAAAAAAAAAAAAAAAAGAATAAAGTGCAATTCCACATTCACACGCAATTCCACTTCGTGACTAGATTTCATTAGGGATAACCGATTCCAATGTACCTACTTTAGCTTTGCGTAACGTTACCATATTTCCTGCTCTATTACATTCCCATTGCAATTTCCCAGTTTTAAATCGTGAAAATTATCATAAATTGCAAACTGCGCGTTCACGCGTAAATTATCGGGCGACGATTGATTAATAAAAAATATATATCCCAACAATTCCAGCTTGTTAAGCAATATTTCAGCGCTACGATAAAGCATTGTCAATGCATAAATGAGAATTGACTGCTGCTTGGCTGTTAGCAAATTAGTTCTGCCAGCCATGAGATCGCATGCTGTAATGATGAATGTGCACGCGGTATCAATAGTGATAGGAGTAGAAAACCAAATGGTAAATATATATATATACACGATACGTATAAGTAATCCCTGAAAATTGGGTCAGGCAGCCATTGATTATTCGTCACTGTCATAATATCAACTTCTAATTCTACTGTGCTAATCATTTGACCGCACGGATGATGCCTGGAAAAATAAAAACTGATGCTGTGCAAGGATATATAAAATATTAAAAAATCCCTATTCCAATAATACAGTCTTGTATATCCTCTTAGCGATAACAATTGCCTGCTAATGGAAACCAATCAAGGACAAATTTTCACGAGGACTGCTTTACGAGAGAAGATCTTGCTTCGTATTTAACCAACTGTACCTAATGCGAGCTTGCTCGGCTCTTGTTCCCAACAAGACTAACTCTGGTATCTGATATGACAAAGACTCCGGCACGAACCCCTGGGACGGCCACGCAAAGTCAGTGTGTCTCCCATTGTTTGCCCAGATTGGCATAATTACTACAGACAGACTATAAACGATGTTAACAATTACAAATGAATAATTGATCTAATAAAATTAAACGTCAATAAAGTGTTTGCTTGGCGTTTAACGTACTCTATAATTTTTTTTCCAGAACTTCGTATACTTGTCGGGAGTTTATTACGCGCTGTGAACGACACGTAAGCATTAAGTATGTTAGTCAAAGTAAAGGTAGGTTCGGAATAACTGCCGGGACCGCTAACGAGGATGACGAAGGTGTCATATTAATGCTCAGCTAATGATAATGCGCTTGAAAATAATTCATCGTGGACCCGACTTGAGGTACAGTCTGACAAAAAATTTTACTAGTTGTCATTTACAACGAATAAAAATAAAAATTTTTATCCGTATAATTGACAGATTGATCTTTTTTTAATTTCTATAACAGCTTGACCTGATAATTGCGATTGATTATAATCGTAATATTTCTTTCAAAAAATATGCCCACGAACAATTTAGCCGAGCAGCGCTCCAACGCGGAAGAACTTTTCGTACTGCGATAATAACTGGTACGACACGCGATTAAAGAGTTTCATAATAATGCACCGGCACGAATATGTCTATACTTTGTCAGCGACCATTATAATATACTGAACCATAAGTGACATGCACGATACACGTTTTTGAAATTCCATAAAATTTATGAAATTCCACAATTCGAAATTGCTCGCGAGGCATAACTTACGACTTCGTTTTTTTTTTTGTTTTCAAATACTTTGGTCAAATTTCAACGTACACGTAACATCCATTCCATCGATGCTAATCTGGACAACGTTACTGATCGCCTTCACAAATCACGTAGCCACGTTAAATCGAAATGCTCGCATTAAAGTAAGTTAAGTGCGAAGCCAAAATCCATCCCAATATTTTCTGCCCTGTACACGTGACACTCGCAGCGAAGTAAAGCGATCGTGAATGAAGAATCGAATCCGCGTGGGAAAGATGTGCCGGGTTACTTAATGTCCGAGAAAAAGAATATCAATTTTCGATACGAGAATGACATTTCTCAAGGATCGATACGATAAGGCCCCCGGTTTTGCCATTAGATGGCAAATGGATAGGAAAAAAAAAAAAAGGCAACCCCGTACCCAAAAATACTGGTACCCGACGGTCTTCCCCGCAACATACACATATATCTGTTATAGAAAGTAGAACGAGAAACTTTGGCACTCCAAAGCTTTATTTACGGCACCGCTCGACAAGGGGATTAAACGTAATCACGGCTAATTGTGAAGTATCGTCCACCGTAGTATTTACGGGTTGGAGATTCTCTTTAAAAATAGCAGCTATTGAAATCTTTACGTAACTCCCCGAGCGTGCTCTTCAAGTTATGGCTTAATCAAGTTCTTCCTAGATTTTATAACGCGCACGTAATTATACATTATTTATCCAAGCCCGTTAATTATTACGTAACAATTGCGCATCGCGTATTTAAGTAGAATAAAAAAAACTTACCCCATACAGCTTGTACGGTGGAATTTCCGTTAAGTGAATCCTCGATAAATTAACGCTTCCCCTCCCGGCAGCTTATTCCCTTGAGGCTCGGGACGACAAACGCACACGCGCCCACGCGCCCACACGCACTACAGTAACCCACCGTATCGTTGAACGCGCGCGAAAGGACTGACGAGTGTTTGGAAAAAAAAAAAAAAAAAAAACAATCGAGAGAAAATACTGTGGAAGGGTGGAGGGGAGATTCCCGTTAAGTGATATTTTTCTTCTAATCGCATCCCCAACACCCTCAAAGGGCGTTCGCTCAACGAGAGTCTACCGTATATACGTAGGTAGGGCCCCTGGCTCCTTCCCTGTCTCTTCGTGAAATTTCATTCAGCGCTCTGCGCATGCGCAGACGGTATTACAGCCCTTCTCAAGGTTACGCGAGGACCAAGAAACCGTAAACGTCGAAATTAACGTCAGAGATGAACGAGCCTGACGAAAGATAGGGTAACCTGGGATTAAGTAAGTCGTATCACAAAGAGATATAGGTAAAATGGGGAGCCCGGCTACCAAAACAGTTATATAAAGGGTGTCTGGCGTCTCTAGGTACATTTAGGTGAACTGCGTAGGAAGGATGGCTACCGAGCTACGCGATAGCATCGTTCGCAGGTTCAGCACTTTCTTTAGGACGCAGTAACTATATATATATATATATAGGGCGATATAAGGGCGAAAAAGCTCAGTCACCTCGCACCAAACCTCAGAAACTTACGCATTTTAATGACAGGGATATTTTATCCAGTGACGTAGGCATTAAGAAAATTCAGTTAAATTATGACCGACCATAAAGTCCCTAGGCTTCCAGCGGAGTGCCAATTTAATTTATTTCCTAGTGATATTAATGAGCTTGTTACGTCCGACAGTCGCAGTTTTGATACACGAGCTTCTATGTTTGCCAGAGAACAACCGTGCGCCGGCTGGGCTTTGTTGCACAAATACGATGATCAGGCACTTCCTATACCGAAGAGCTGTCGACTCACGTATTCCGGAACTGGTTGAATACGCGGAACGTGATATCGCTGTAGGGTTGATAGTTTTCTACGTCGAGCAGCAGGATTAAACGGTCTGGAATATCGGACTGGAAATATAGTTAGGTTAAATTTACTATAATATATATACATCCCACTATACGTTTCTCATATTAGGTTCCAGAGTCTTCTTAACGAGATAATACGTGCAGTCTCCAAGACGTATAAAAATATTCGGTTTAGGCGATGAAATTCATTTTTTTTTTTTTTTTTTTTTTTATTACTTTAATCCACTTCTATGAAACCGCGACAGAATGAAATTTAATGTTTTTCCGACTGACAAAAAGATTCGAGTAACGTTCGAAGGAATGAAAAATATTTAACTGACCGACGCGTCATTCGATTTTACGGATTGAAATGAAATTGAAAATTAGCCTAACTTGTATATAACCAGCTGTCTATGATTCTCGACGCAAGCGGTACGGGGGGTTGGGGATTGGGAGATGAAGGGGACTCAGAGAGAAGAGTCCTCCCGTGTACCTCGTTCTGACTCATATTTGTGTAAGTTGATTTGAAAAATACACAGAGTTACTGATTGCGAGGAAATCTGATTGAGGGTGCGTCACGTGGCCCCTCCCTGCCCCACCGTTCCTCGTCCCCCTCGGCTTTTCCACCCTCCGGTATGCCAAAGGTATTACGGAAAATAGAACACATTAAACTGCAGGTCGAATCGCCCGTTTTAATCGAGCAAAGCGGGAGATTCAAAAATCAAAGTAGTAGGCGTGCGTGACAAATAAAAAAAGATTATAACGAGTAAAAATATTTTTGAACATTTTTCCGCTGACGTTTGCTAATGTCTTTTTTATTCAATTACAGTTTTCCGGTGCGTTAAGTTGGAAAAGCAAAGGGGTGGCCGTCCGTCTCGCCGTTAACGTTATTTCGCCGCTGGGGTCTGACTCTGAGATAGAACTATCGATTATGGAAATGGCGGCTACTTTGTTCGCCGATTAGTCATTAGGATCGGCGAACTCAGCACTCCTCGTTAACCCACATTATTCCCTAGGGTGCTTTCGACTTTTCTTCGGAAAGACAGAATCTCCCACCTCAACGTTTCCACGTGTAATTCTTTTCCCTTCTGGATCGTAATCAGCTGGAAGTACAATTAATTACAGCGCGACGACAGATTTTATCGGCAATAGTCGCTGATCGAACAAATCCAAAAATTTGACAGGAGTATGACAGCAAAAGGAAAAATAGAGACAAGGAGAAAATCAAAGAAGGGGAGGGACGTCCGTAAAGGAAGACGATCCTTGGCTGAATAAAACCTCCCAGCCGATACATCCCCTCCTAGTACCAGGCAATTACCCCCACTGAGCTACCAACGGGTGACAAGTGCTGCCACCCCCGGCAGATTTTTCAATTACTACTCTCAATACGCCTAAATCTTCCTTCCTGCGACCTGACATAACAGTTCATAGAAACAAACCTAATCGCAATTTCGACGTCCGCCTTGAGCATCGATACTACGAAAAATGAGACCGTTAATCAGGCTACTTGCGTGACAACGAATAACGAATGAAGCACGAGGGCAACCATGCTGGCAGTGTCGTTGATAAAAGCAAACCCAACCTGAGCCAAACTAAACGCGCCCTTCTGCCCATGCGGATTACTCGAGCATCCATGCGACCCTCCGACTCCCTTCGAGCTCGGCTAATCGTTTAATGCCGCGTTCGTGTCCTGCCCGATACAGAATGATTTACAGTACGGATATTGGAGAACTATCGCCGCTTCTTTCTCTCATGAATATTGCATACAATTAAATATGGCGCCTGGCGACGCTCACGCTCCTAAATCGTATCGAAAATCAGTTACTTTTATCGGAAAATTTTCTATGAGAAAATCAAATGGACTTTTTTTTTATTTCCTTCCTAAATTCCTCGTTTTCCTTCGCAATTTAACGATTTAGCGTCTATCGTATTGTTTGTCGTAAAATTGTCGAGCTTTGCCAAATCGGTGAAAAAGGAAATGACAGTCGGCGACTTATCGGCTTACGCAACCTGTTCCTAAAGCGATAGTCCTAAGAACAATGGCCAGGCGCTTTAACAGGCTTCGGTGCACGGTAACCCGGAGTCTCGTGTTTCGAAGCGGCGAAGCGATGTCGAGTAATTAACGCGACATCGTTACCACCTACGGACCACTCGGAGGTAGGTGGCAGCACTGTGTTACGAGGACGTTGCAGCATCCCTCGCTACTGGATTATATAATGAAATTCAAAGCAGCCCCGATATAGCCTTGGGGCTGACAAGTGCGTGCGTACTTGGCCCAAGAGCATTTTCAACGGTGATAATAAATTCTCGTGTGCCTTCGGTGGTGATAAAGTGGCCAAAGGAAATACGCGTCTTATCTTTTGGTCACGGAAGAAAATTAAGGGTAAGTATTGGAAGCGGCAGCAGTGCATCAAAGCTTATAAAAAGATCCGAGGGATCAAAGTCGTTCCCGTGCATCGGCTTAGCACCGAGAGGAATCGACAAGCCGTAGCGCGGTTGCCAAAGCTTCGCCGGGCGAGGGTGCTCGTAAGGGATGCTTATCGTATAGGGGGTGGATGGTGTCGGAAGGATCTGACTAATAAAAAATAAAAAAAAAGTGAGAGAGACGAGGATATATTCGAAAAAAGCCTGAGACTCGTCCGAAGGGATGAAATTCGAAGGCAGGCTGGGTGGGTGGATCGGATGGATTACAAAGGGGCAAAACGCTTTGGCGTTTCGCTATAAAGCGACGATGAGATCAGAAATGGCGATTCTGGAAACTGGTAATGGGGTGCGGCGATAAGGGTGGGGTAAGGGACGCTGGAAGAAAATCAACCTTTGTAATGACGAGAGCGAAAGTCTTGATTGGCTGTAATCTATGGGAGATAAGATCGGGCTTGGAATTTCAAGCATCCCGATGGGTAATTATGCGGAACGAGTAAAGCCGAGAGTCGAGATCGAGCATCGAAGGGGTGTGTGAAAAAATGGGCGACATTTTTCCAAAAATTCTTTTACCCAACATCGCCAGACTTTGGGTTACGTAAATTCGAGTTATTCCTAATCTTTTTTTACCCCCCATTGACAATTCGTCCCTGTAATGACTTTGGCAGAGCTATTGCGTTGAAAAAAAAAAAGTGTCTAGCAAAAAGGGAGCTAATCAATCCCAAAGGGGTAAACCCTTACAAGCCCCGACAAACTTTCAAGGGCTATACATTTTACGGTCATAATTCGCTATCTACATGACGTGTACAAATAACGTTGGCCACTCGTCGTTAACGTTAGAAACGGCAGCAAAAAGCGGGATCGCCTTTAGAGGCCATTTCTTCGGTGGGTAGGAGATAAGCGGGGTGCGGAAGGAAGGAGGAGGGGGAGCAGGGGGGGGGGTGACAAGAAAGGACAAAAGCTATGTCAGGAACTCAAGGAAGAAATTCGAAAAATTTACTGATACCGGACAGACTTAATCTGGATAAGCCAAAGAAAATAACAACACTTGCATTGTCCGACGCTATAGGCTGAAAAGAAAAAAATAACTGTGGTAACACTATTCGTTGAGCCCACAAACAATTCCAAAGAAATGAAAAAGAAACAAGGCTCCGGCCGAATTTGATTCTCGAACGATATCTTTCGCGCCAGCACTTCCTCTCATGCATTTTGTGTCATCTTTAACGCAGGAAAAATATTATCAATGAGGAAAAAATATATAGAAAATTTTTTCAAGGAGTTACGGCGAAGGGAGTATAATGGTCGTGCATTGAATAAATATATATATATATATATATAACACCAGATAAAGCATATCCGTGTCTTAAAATTCATCGTATATACACTGCGAAATATATAGATATACATGTGCGTGTGAAGGAAGCAGCTTCCATTTGAGCCTAAGCTTTATTACTGACCCTACTTTGGCTTGGGGCAAAAAAAAGCTGTATACAGAATGGAGGTCTAAGAGTTTGCTACGTAGTAGTTGGATGGTGTAAGAAGATTCTGGGTAGGAGAAAAAAAAATGTCTAGCTTCTGATGACCCAAGAAAAAAATTTCCAAGTGGAAATGTAGGATTGGATAAGTAAATTTAATGTTTTTGCGTATATAACGGCAACAGTGGTTGCTATTAATTAACATTATTGTTCATACGTTATTTAATTTTTTAATCGGTCAACAATTTTTCACGGCCTGGTGCTATTTTATGAACTTATAATTATCGAGCATGTTTTCTGTATCTTTAAAAGATAGCCATGACGCCGCTGATAAAAACCAACAAAACGTTCGCGAATCCTACTGACGCGTGTCCAGGAACACATAACTACCCTGGGATCGTTAAAAGCCAATCGAAATTCGCAAAGCCCGCTTTTGTCTTTACATTGGCGAATAGTCGCAAATTCGAATAATCAGGATTAACCACGTGCATGTAAATCAGTTCGTTTGCATACGACGTGTCAACGTTGACTATATCGATCGTCCAGGCGAGTAAACCAGCGTTAAAGGGCCGATAAAATCAATGGAAACCGTAAATATCGGAAAATTCGAAAATTCCAAAAAATCATTGGCATCGACACGCACCCCAAATTTCATTTTATCCGGTCGCCCCATCCAATCGTGACGCGCCGCAATA
Organism: Trachelus iudaicus; assembly: GCA_030142595.1. Classification (NCBI taxonomy): domain Eukaryota; kingdom Metazoa; phylum Arthropoda; class Insecta; order Hymenoptera; family Cephidae; genus Trachelus; species Trachelus iudaicus. The sequence continues at coordinate 611,231 of JARQTH010000713.1, read as the reverse complement.
ATAATCCACAAAAAAAAAAAACTTTTCCCCAGCATCCGCACGTTGCTACCGAGATGACACAAGAAACGTACCATTTTAGTGGGAGATAAAACGAACCGAGTAAATCTGGTCAGGTTCATACCGAAAGTGGAATAAAGTCCGTTCAAAGGGAGAGTAAAGCGCGCAGAGTGAGATTTGTGAGTAGTAAAGTAAGGGTAGCTGGGTAGCTGGGTAGCCGGGTAGCTGGGTAGCTGGGTAGGTAAGCAGCCATAGGGGTAGTTTTAGCCAGTAGGAGCAGAATAGTCCGGAGAGTCTCAGCGCGAGGTCAGAGAGATGAAATATCGGGCACTCGTAGTGGGGATGAGGGGGTGAGGGTGGAGGATGCTGGGAAAAGAGGTGATGGGACGAGGGGGAGGAGCGAAAAAAGGGGTGAAAAGCCTCGTAGGACACAAATGGCCTCCGACCGGTCGGCTATACTGGAAGAGGAATTGTAGGGTAGCCGGTGCCAACGTGCCAGCCTCATAAAATACCAGATATGTGCTGGGAGTCTAATGTGATAATTTATGTCACGTATGCTCTCTGCCTTTCGAAATCTTTACGTTAGAGAAAACGTGTCGCCGTTTCGCGAAAGGATCGTTCTTCGTTCGCGAGACCGATTTGCCCGGTCAACGAGGAGCTCGGAAGTACATGAGAACCCGGAGCTTTAAAAACTTTGCGATTGGAACGTAGCGCGCGGGCTGCGGGGCTTCGCCGTCTGTCAAAGTGCTTGGTGAAAAGTTTCTCGCGAAGAATAATCGGAAAGTGGTTTGGCCTGCGGATGGTTTGGGGGTACGGAAGCTGAAAATATTTTTCGATCGGTAACGCTCTTTTGGATGGTTGACAAAGTACACTGCTGGGTACCGGGGATTCGTCTGCCGTATATTATCTTCGTTCAAGTTTAAATTGCCAGCTGGATATTTCATTGATATATCAAAGCTGGACTTTGGGTACTTGCTTAAGTATTTCGATCGTATTGGATCGCGGCCAGTGAGGATTCAAAGGATTCAAAGGATTCCCCCCATTGTGCCTTCAGGAGGCCGCGCTCCGAGAACGTAGCTTGCAATTTGCCGCATACATGTGAACGGGATATCAAAGGTGCGCATACTGGACGTCTATTAGGAGAATCTCGTTACCTCCTAACAGCATTTATGCTTGTCTGCTCGGAACGATCGGAAACGTTGCGCATTATGTTACCCCGTATCCTCGTGTGGAAACTACGAAGTTCCGAGGGCCGCATGAAAATTATTTTGAAAATTGGTCACCGTGTACGTGTAGGGTGAATGGTGAGTATTTTACCTGGAGAAACTTTGACTTTTCACGTGGATATACTGTTAGTGCAGTTTGTAGGGTTTAATGAATTGTGACGTCACGAGGGGTATCGTAGCTGGGAACAGAATTTAATGGTAAATAAGTGTGCGTGTCTAGGGTAGTTTGAATGGGGGAAAATAAGAAAATATTTTTCACGTACCTAGTGTTTGGTACTGATTTTAATTTTTTGCTTGGTACTGAGAGACGTTTTTGGAAATTTTCCGGTAAAGAATGAACGTAGATTGATAAATAATTGAGGGTTGTAAAATTGAAATTTTTCAACGATTTTTTACGGTGGAATCGAGCCTATAGATCCAAATCCTTTGAAAAATGCACGGTCGTTTAGTCCATTCGTCACGAGATTCGGTAAATTGGAAAATGTCAACTTTTCAATATCGCCACTTCACTTCAAAAAATTGCATGTGGATGAACGACTTGTATTTCTTTTTTTCAAAATAAATATTACACGTTTTCTCAAAAAATCATCTTCAAAGCGTCATATTTCACAACCCACTGCACGAATCCCGCAATGAAATTTGCGTTTGGAATTGTTCCAAGAAGTATAAAGAAACGACCTACCCCTCTTAGAAAGTGTTATCTGCTAATGAGATTAAATGGTACCTTGACCCCCTGACCTAAATATTAAAATAAACTAAAGCCATGCAGAAAGTTTTTACCCCACACCCCGTTACAACGTCTTAAGTATATTACTTGTGACGTGGAACTATGAAATTTGCATAAAATAATAAATCTCAACAATATACTCCATTGCAGTTAACTCGTTCATCTACAGCAGTAACGTAATTTAAATGAAGAAGAGATAAATACGATTTTATATAATAATCAACATTCTAATTAAACAATAATAATATCATGTCTCTTCGCATAGAAAATTACGTAATGCAGATCTACTCCACGATCAGATTATGTCTTAGCATGTAAATCCTATAGAATCGAGTAACGTACGTCTATATCTATATACGCATTACCCATCTAGGGTTGGGTTGCATAGGCGTATAATATTCCTGTACAGTTGTTAAGCTTTATGGTTATTCTACCAGCTAGTCGCTCGAAGTTAACTAAACCGTGCTGAGTAGAGTTGAGTGGCGGGTATGTAGGTTAAGCCGATTGAGAATTAAGTGGGCTTACATTAGGTCCCTTCGTACTAGAATTAGGTTGAATATCCTGTCCGCGCTTGAGTAGCCACCTGCCTGTAGGATTCGGCTTAGTCGAATCCATTTTAAAACTTAAAAAAGACAGTCTTCTCCATGACGCAATACACAATTGGGATACAGTATCGACGAGAGCAGTATAGTCCGCCAATGCAAATTAATGTAATTTATGAACGCGCGAGAGAAGAAGAGACATGAATTTTTTAAGACGATTCTACGTTCGCTGCATAATTTTCATGAAATTCAATTTCCAACGGTTTTACGACTCTGCGAAACATCCCGACTTCATACTTAGGTATATCTAATATCACTAGGATGCATTTCAAACGCGCAAAACTTCTGTCTCCTACAAAATAGGAACGTTATTTCCATTTAAAGTGAGCTTTGCAAACTGGGCTGCAATAAACACAGGACGGTAGTTACCCACGCCGTCGCTACCGACTGCAGCGCCAACTCCCACTGGACTACAACTTTAATACAACCATCAGAATCCTGCTGCTGCCACAACCAGCGACACCAGCGACACCAGCGACACCAGCGACACCAACGACACCACCGACCATATCACGTAGTATCCTACCAACGTGTTTGTGGGCCTCCAGTGTTAGCAGAAATAAACACTGCATTTAAATCGAACGGCATTCCTTTCACGTTTGACCAGCATCCACCAGGCTGCAGCCAATCGGTTAAAATGAATTGGCCAAAGAACCAGCCACATGCCTCTAATTATTCCTCCATAATTGCCCTAATAAATATAACAATTATCAACAATCAAACGAAAAAAGGCACTTGACAACAATGCCTCTTAAGGATACAAAAAAATAACCCAACCAGAATACAATTTCAACCTACACGTACTAGTCCATTTTTTTGTTCCCTTCGCATCCAAGAAAAGTGGTAGGACAACACTAAAACGACGGCGAGTTTAAGTATAGAATTGTCTGAAGAGTGATTTTAGCCGCGTCTCGGTATCCGAGAAAGAAGTTAGTTGTTTAAACTTTCTTGGGGCTTTTATGGAAAACGTGTTTTATTTCCCCCACAGGCACCCCAGCACTAGTGCCCCTCTTTTTTTTTTAAACGGCGAGCTGTTAACTCGCAAGCGCCTTAGCAAATTGCTAAGTGTCTCGAAAAGTTTCTAAGGCCAGTGTACCTGTGGAGCTTCATAGAGCAGTGCTATAAAAGGATGCTGTCATTTTTCTATATTGACAAGAATATCCATATGGCTTATATCCTGTACCTTAATCGATATATTAAAAAGACAGGTATATTTGTGTGTTACGTATAACGATATCGCGAACCAAGCAAATAACGGGTTGTTTTCCAAAGGCTTAGGCGGGACAGTATATTATCATGCTCGATACGCTTTACTCTCATCATGGACGTTAATGCGAATTCATTGTCGGCCTGACAAATACTGTCACTTGGCAATTCGGGCGTAACGGATGGACCGACGGACGCGAGGGCTTGTAAATGGATGTCAGGATGAGCGCTCGAATAGATATAATTAATTAGTCTCGTGGAGATTTCAAATTACACGAGAGGGTGTGGGGGAACTCGTTCCCGGAAGTGCGCATTCATGACGTAATAACTGGGCAGCTGTAACGAGCGAAAACTGACTGACGTTAGCTTTACTGCGAATTGTGTGGAAAGTTTTTTTTTTTTTTTTTTTTCGATAGAAAATAAAGATTCCAAAATGGCTACACGCGCACCCTTTAATTTTCCACCCTTGTTTTATTACCATAAGTAGAGACTTAGGTGAGTGTATTAAATTTCAGTGAAATGATCGATTGAATTTTTTTCAGGTAAAATTATCAACTCTTTCGAAAGACAAATTTTCTACGAACAAGTCAAAGATACGTCGGACTACGTTTTGGAGGTCTCTTGTCGTTCTTACGGGATCGAGACGCGATGCAAACTTCGCACTCGGCGCGATAAGTTCGGCTTTCGTAAAACTTGGAAAATCGGAAAATTTCATCACTCGGGATACTTTTGTTTACGAAGACAAGCCAATGGAAGCTGGTGGCTGGTTGGTACAGCACAAAAGCGTTCCAGGGTACGGCTGTACTGCTATGTGTGGCACAGTCGCAAATGGAAACTGGTCTGACGTCACTGGAAACCGATTCTACGCCGGGAAACACGAAGAAAGGCAATATTCGAGGCTTTGCTTTGGTACGAGTGATAAAAGAGAAATAGAAGGGAAAAAAAATAGTGATTGACAAAAAAAGAGACAGCTAAGGAAACGAAAGAACAAGGGAAAAAAAACTTCAATAACGCGAGGCAGTAAAGATTTCAAATTTAAAAATTTACATTGTCAAGATTAAAGCTAAATTTTTTTTTTCATAATCACCTTTCACTCGTCAAACCTTTTTTTCACTTGAATTACGAAATATTCAATTAATATTATGATCTCCCCTCGCTACCCAGTGACAAATGTTAAACTCCTACATGAATGTTTTTGCCATTAATGGCAGCCAGCCAAATTGCACGTGTAATCTTGTAGGTTATAGATGATTGTAAATTAGGTGGAGAAAGTTAATGGGATTGTTATTATGATTAAACTTTTCTTTTGCTGCATTTGCATTTACCTTTACAGCTTATCGACTATCCCTGTTAGCGTATACACGGGAAAACGAATTTACGACGTTATATAGACAGTAAAGGAAAAGTAAAAAAAAAAACCGATGTAAAAGTAAAATAAAAAATTCACATAACTCGAGGATCGGGGAAACGTTGTATATCTGAAGATACCATAGGAGGATTGCACGTGCCACAGCAATCACAATATGTCTACGCAGTTGGCTGTGAGATAGCAATAAAATATGACGAACGTTAGCTGATATATCCTTTGCAGATTTTCGAATTTTCTCTTTGCCTACGCAGAGACACACATATATATATGTTCAGCCACCAGAGGCTCAATGTCCGTGTCCCTTATACGTGTTTCTCATAAGCTTAACTTCATGGCAATAAAAAATTCGTAAAACATACCACGTGCACGACTCACTGACAGAAAACTACCCCTGTTTACCATATTATACATATACTACGTGTGTAATAATACATCCTGACTCTTGGCTAAAGTCAAGTCAGGTTAGATACGATTTACGGCGAAAGAAGAAGGTAAGTTGACGGAAGGACGGTATAAAATTAAAAAGCGAATTCGCTGAATAATGAAAGTCAGGCTTGACAATGCGAATCGATTATTCCAGCGACTGAAAAAAAAATATAGGGGGGAGATCATTCATTCTCTTTGGGGATGAAACTTGAAATTCGTCAAGCGTATGCGAAATCCTTCCGATTCCTTTATTTTACCTATTCCTTCTTCTTCTTCCTTTTCCTTTTTTATTTCTTTTATTTCCACCCCTCTTACGCAACGACTCCCCCAGCCGAATGTGACGCAGGCATCGCTAAATTTTCATCCATCATTGGTGGACATCAGTCAACTGTCGTTTACCTGGCCTCCCATTGGAATAGCGCTGCTGAGAACTTGCCTTGAGGTTCTCTCCTATCCGTCTGAAAATACGGCGACGTTCTTGAAAATACTAGGAAATATTGATGAACTCCTAAGGTTTTCTTTATCGTCCATTCGCCGTCGCATCTTTTCCTACTCTCGTCCAGCATCCAGTATTCAGGTAAAACGGAATTTGCAGGCTGTTCGGCCGATTCGCCACTGTTCGTCCGTATTGAGGGATGAAACTTTAAACCGGCCTCGGGAACCACTAAAAAGAACTTGAATAATCGCTGAGCGCAGGGAAAAGGCTTCTTTGGGAGATTCACGAAATGGCTGCGTGGCGATTTCCAAAGACGACAACAGAACGACGATGTTTCGGATGAAATTAAAACGGCTCTTCCATCGATTCGTTCGATTATTGATAATTTAATAAAGGAGATAACAATGTTTCCCATTAAACCGTCGCGTTATTTATCAATGGATCTGTCGGTCGAAGGGGATTTCTTTATCTGATAAACTCTGGATAATTTTGAGGAGGAGCCAGCTTATAGGCTGCCGGTATTCAGCTCGCGATCTCGCAGTAAAAATGTAAATTACGTGAAAGCGAAGGGTGAAAGACACGTCGGTACGGCGGTTGGAATTTTACGATTTTATTATTGACGGGACGAAGACGAAAGAATGAAGAATAAGAAGGGAAAAAGAGAGAGAGAGAGAAGCAATATCGCCTTATAAATATAAATATTCCTGCTGGAAAGACGTCAGTCGTCACGTTGGATTTAAGCAAAATTAAATTTTTTTTTTTTTTTTTTTATTCCTTCGTCTTACATTTCGCATTCGCGTATCCTAGAATAAACTATTTTTCTTTCGTAATTACACTTTCAATTAATCCCAACGTATTTTCCAAAAGACGTATTTCCAGCAAGACCCCTTGTACCACAATTTCAAACAAAATATTACAAGCACACCGTGTAAATTGCTTTTTTGCTTTTTCTACCGTGCAAAGGTACGCCCCTCATTACTTAATACAGATACTATTTCTATGTAGCGACGTCGTACCAGAGACCACTGATGCACTTCCAGCATATGATAGTTAATGACGTAACGCGACGCATGGACGCCAGGACTGTTTGAAAAAGCTCGCTGTCTTAAAAACTAGGTCAGATACCGAACAATGGAAATTTATACATCAAAGCTTATAAACATTATACACTCTTTACAATGTTAACGTACAGTATCGATCCGGCATAAGAATCCAGTAGAATAGAATAGAAAATATATTCCAATGATTCCAAGATCCATCGGGTACAATAAAGTTCAACCCTTATTCCTCGACCACCCTGTACATAGAAACTCACTAGAAAGTTTTATCGTTGATGATACTTCGAATGACAGCACCATCCGTTCATGCATTCATGTATAGTACAATTTTCCCAAGAGCTGTAAACTGACCTCGTACCACATTTACTGCTTATCCACGGTGTAAGGGATGAAATACCAAACTCACCTGTAACAGAAAAAAAAAAAATATAATTTAAAAAAAATAACAAAGACAACATAAATATACAATTACCATATTTGGCAGTGTATCAAACGCACCTACGACAAGGGCGATAAGAACGCACGAGTCCAGTGCGCAAGTTGAAAGAAATAATTAGTTTAACGAGCTTGAAAGACAATAAAGAAAACATGATCCGACTCCGGCAGCACAACCAGTCGCTCTGTCAAAGGCTTTTACGTGCCTTTATAATTAGCAGCGCGCTAGGGGAAAAAGGGCTGGCAGCCTTGCGAAGCATTTCACGGACAACATGATGCGGCTTAGTGGTCCAGGTGGAGAAGAGGATGATAATACGGTTGGGGTTTGAACGCACAGGAGAGGAGGAGGAGGAAGAGGGGATGGAAGAGCGCGAAGAGTCCAAAACAGTTGGTGGCCAGACAGCTGGAACGGGAAGTGAAGAGGAGAAACGGAAGTCGGGGGAGGCGAGTGAGTAGGAGGAAAGTGGGGTGGAGAACGGAGGAGGAAGTAAAATGGCAATGGAAGAGAAAAGGAAGAACAGCTGATGCTACTGGCCGACAGTCTTTGTTGCTCGGCCCAGTTCTGCCGGCGTGTGATGTCATTATCCACGACACAGGCTCTGAAGTTGGCTGACCGTCCACGGAGAAAAACACTCGCACCGCGACTGACTTCGCTCGGTAACTTTTTCAGGGTATATGAGAAACGTCCGTGCAATTTTTTTACCATTGACGCCCAGTCGAGTGGCACTTGCGAGCCGTATACGTGTCTGAATGCACTTTGTGCATATGGGACAACCGATGCATCTACGAAGGACGGATCTGCACTTTTATCGACTTCTCGAACGCGTATAGATATACAAGGGTATGTTTGAAAAAGGCATGGCTGAATCTTTGAATTACTTCACCGGCGTTCCTTCTAAGGAGTGTTTTTTTTTTTTGACGTTGCGTCATTTTACGCTAAAACTATTTCAAGGATGACATTTTCGAGTTCGTCCCTTAAATGTTTCGATGCACGTGCGAGCGGTAAAGGCTGAAATTCTTGTAAAATGAAGTATACGGAGGATCGTCGGGCAGGGGGAGGAGAAGGAGGACTGAAGAGACTACTGAGTGGAATGGCGCAGAGGATGAAATAATTTCCGGAACGTCGGAATGCGCAGACGAGGATTTCATTTGGTGGCAGGGGGCCCCCGACTGCCGGAACGTGCCGAATGAAAAGGGTGAAACGTGGAAAACTATTGACTGTCGGTAATCTTGATCTGTACGATGACAAAGAAATTTTTGAAAAAGTCAAAACGTCGAGCATTAAATTTGATAAATTTCATTGAAATATCGAAAGAACGAAGCAACCTCAAACTTCAGGTTGAAATAAGGTCTGACGTTCATAGATAAAAAAAAAATAAAAATAAAAATTTTCTCTTTCCTCATTTTCCTTAAATCTATTGTATATTGTATATAAATCTGATTTTATGCCTCGATACTTTTGTCAGATTTAAAGTCAGCGACCGTTGCATCCGACTGGCACGAACAATGAAATAAAGATGGTGGCCCGCAGGCTTTTAACGGCATCGATAAATTCGTCGTCGATAAAAGCTTTAGCGCTCTACGTTATATGCGGTGTAGTATTTCGTCGCTGTGAAAATAAAAGTAAAAAAAATTAATAATTAATCGTCACTGTCTTCTCTCTTTATCGTTTTCACTGTAATGTACCTTTCTTTGGATAGCTGTATATATGTTTTGTAAAACAAGAATTTTCCTCGTCCAATTGAACGAAAGAATGCTATTTTCTAGGAGGATCGAGCTGAAGATAATTTTTTTTTCTCTCGGAATTTTCTATTTCGTCTCAACGACAGGCTGCTGCCCCGTCCGTGCTATAATTTCCTGTACTTTGAGTTGGGTTATCCTCCGAGGAAGATGAAGATTCCACAGACCTTAATGTCGATCGAAAAACCATCTCCGGTCTGTGTGCCTGTCGAAGAAATGTCATTAAATTTTGCGACAGCTGAGAACGTACGACTATTGCCTGATTGGAAATTAAATTAATACGCAATTCGCGTAGCAGAGAATATATATATGTGTATATATGTAATAAAGAGGCATCAGTATAATCAATGATAATTATTATCTTTAAAAATATAATTAATGATTCCCAAAATTTTGGGGCATCGAGTTGATACAGTGACGGAGAAAAACTAATCTCTGTATCTGTCACATCTGGCTTTGAATGGAATAAAAATTAGGAAATTTTGCCGTCGCAGGTAAATTTTCGATATATTAAAAAAAAAAAAAAAACGTATAAATGTACATTTATTCAAGCACGTAAACAGTCAGTGCCTTTTTATGCGACGGAGAAATTTGAGATACGTAAAATACGATTATTTACAGGCGCACGTCCATCTCGACTACACAAATATAATTTTACTTTACAAATAAATCAGAACTGGGATAACGACGAACGTGCGTTATCCATAGGCGACTGTGAGGCTTCGCGTCCATTTCTTGTATCCCGATCGTTCGAGTCGACTACGAATACGTCAATAAAACTCGGCAGTAAAATATCGAAATTCATCGCTAAATCCCCAGCGTTAAAAAGTTCCGGCTAAGAGTCATCCAGCGAATAAAAACACATCAATTTCCGAAGATAAAACTTTTCGCGGCTAAGGATCTTCGAGAAGGCCGAAAACGACAGTCTTGAAAATGAGTTTTACCGTCATATATTACCCGCAGCCGTGAGCCGAAATCGCGAGTGTCCAAACGCGAGTACGGAATGTAGATGATTAGAAAATGGAAAAAAAAGTTACCAGAGAAAAATTTACTCCCTCCCGCCATCCCCAAAATACGACGTAATAAAATTGCACAAATATTCAGGATCACGTAAAACAACATAAAAATATCTCGCACGTTTCAGCAGCTTGGCCTTGTTCGGTGTATTTTTAAAAATGAATAATCCATCCATTTTCACTAATTCATCAAAGCATCGAAGCGGCTACGATATTCGCATGGAAATATAACACGAAGCCGTGACGTAATGGGGCGAGCATGTCTCCGTTAAGACAGTAACCAAGTATCAAGAGGACAGAAGCCGGCGAGCAGCTTATCAATAAATGGCAGGGTTACTGGAAGTTTTATAAAATGACTTGCTGCTCAGCGAAGCGGTATACAGGAGAGCATTGTGTGCCGTGGCGAACGTAAGCCCAAGGAGGGACGAAAGGAGAGAGCCAGCTACTGGGATGCAGGGCTTGTTTTACTTTGTCCCTGGCTGATACAAGTTGTCGCTTTGTCAACATTTCCGAGGACAATCCAACGGAATTACTGCAGCTTACCAGAATGTCTTACAGGGACGAAGCCCTAAGATCCTGAAATTCTAAAGTTTCCTTAATGGCCTGACGAGCTTTGAGAATATTAGAAAATAGTAGGGTAAAGATGCGCCGTATCTGTGCCCGTTTGAGAACGCGACGAAACTCTAAATTTGACTGGGGGTACATTGAGAGTCAAGATTTGTAAAGGAAAAATAAATTTTTGAGTAAAAATTTCAAAAGGAAAAAATATCTCTTGTATTTCGGTAAATGAAAAAAAAAAGAAAAGACATTAATTCCCTTCACGATTCAAATTGGATGTGTCATTGCGTGGGGCTGGGACTTGTGTCTTTTCGAGAAGACGTTCTCGCCGGAGACATCGGTCATAGAATTTATTCTATGTATAAGCAAACGTTTGGGGACAAACGCGGCCACGTGGGAAATGCAGACCAATGTGAGATGATGGTTAGGTGGGAAGTACGAGAGAATTTCGTTAACGATATAGGAAACGTTAAAGTAGGCTGTCGATGCGGATATTATCGTATATTAAATTTAAAAAGTTATTAATTATTACCCTCGGGCAAATTATCAGAGAGTTTCTAGCGTCGTGCTACTGTGAACAGTTTATATGCTGAATAAAAAAAATATGAATATTAAAATTATTCCACGAGCAGAGCGATTAGCCTAAGATTTAAATGATAACAGCGATTATTACTCTCTATCGATAATAGACAATTTATTATTGGATTGTTTTGAAATATAGGGCGCACCGATGCACATGGCGGCTTGGAGAGTTATTTGTAGCCGTAAATCTGTCTATTAAATTTCTGAAATTCAATTGCTTTAATTATGTGACAGTAGATGTACAAAGGATGCTCGAGTCTAGACAGAAAATATAATATTGTAATTAGTCCGAAAACGGGAGCGTTATTATTCAAGTGAAAGGTCGAAATCCTTCACTGTTCGATATTCCGAAGTATATCAATATTTTTCTTACTGTTAGTGAATTACTAGATTTTCAACTCAATACCATTGCAAATAAAGTTTCTCGACTATCTTGGGATATATCATAAATTTTCTCGTAGATTTTCTATTAGATTAGATACGCCAGTCACTAAGGATGAACGAAATGAAAAATTGTAAAGATCAGCATTGTGTCACGATTGAATTATACATTTACATATATGCACCAACCTTTTTGTTTGCCCAGTTAACTGACAGGTCTAAAATCTGACGAATAGACTTGAAATATGGATAAAGTTATGTTATGTCACACGACACTAATATAATCTTCTGTGGTGGCAACGTAGAAAAGCAATACTGGGTTAGTCCCTTTGAATTCCATTGTGAACACTTAATCCAGCAGGCAAAATATAATATATTTTTTCAATTGAGTTTACACGACACTCGATACTAGAAATAAGTATTGTCTTCACCGTTCGATATTGATAAACTTTCGTTGATACGTCTGAAGTCTGAAGCAATCAAGAAGAGTGCGAAGTTGCCTTCGGGTGGAAATTCAAATTCTTGCGACGACAGCACCATCTAGTGGAGTATAACTCAGTAGCTAGTGCTTCGGAATCATGGAAATAAACTATCAAGATAAACTAGCAGATACAAATTTTTTATGTAAAAAAAATTATATCTAACAGTGGAAGTAAAATTTTTACTGTTTCGATCAAAATCATTAAAATAATTTCCAGTAGTATTAAATCAATCGACACCGTTGGCAACGGTATGACGTTTATATTTGTGGCAACACTGCCGGAAACGTACAAGGTAGCCACTACAAATTTTCAATCTTTTAGTCATTTCTATAACAAAAATATCAATATCCAACAATCAAAGAGTCGCATAATTTACTTAAACTAACAGAAAAATCAATATTAATCGATATTGCCAATCGAATTGTTAATCCTTCGGTTCCTATTGGATGCAATGCGCGTATACGTCACGCATTCTGATACGCAATATAGCGTCACTCTATAGTAAGTAGTTTCAAATCGCAGGGACAAAGAAGTAGGGAAAACCCCTACCCTCTTTACTTCCATAAACGTCGGCGGCAGCGTAACGTGTTTTTCAGTTCCTCGTCGGTCGTAGGTGTCGTAAGGATTTCCGAAGTTTCGATACGTTTACCATACCAAAATCTTAATAACTATGGAGAACTATAAAGCACTAATTCGCATAGGCTATGCGTACAAGATGAACTTGAATAAAGAAGATGCTGTTAAATTATTTGTGCGTACTATAACGGCTGATCCAGAATGTGCTAAACTTAAAAAGAACGTTCAAGTAGCAATTTTATACAAAAAGAAAGGTAAGTTGTATGATATTATTCACAATCAGAGAAGTACGCGAACAGTTTCTTCGTCGATAGACAATATACGGTTAATCAGTCTTAGCAGTGTTACGGTATTTTTATATTTTCTTCCTGGCAATTATTAGATACATAAGTGGAACGTCAATTTCAGTTCTCATTTTTTATTACGATGAAAACAGCCTATTACGCAGTTTACAATGGGCACGTAATATCTATATTTCATTATGCCATAACGCAGTGCATTTTATTATGGAAAATAATCTACTTGTGTATTTCCCGGCGATCTTTATGTTCTTTGGAAACGATAATACGGTCGACTATATAAAGCATAATACGCCGGATGAAACTGCACGAATTGAACAATGAAACGGCCGACATTTCTATGGCTTCCAATTTTACGTTCAATCATTTAATCGCTTGATTACTTATTGCCAATCAATTCGTTTTTTCCCTCGCAAATAGTATTTCTGTTCAGTTCACATTTCCTTCGCACGAACATCATTATTTCGTCTTTCATGTGGATGTTAACATTGTGTGATCTATGTGCGAGGACCTGATAAGTTCAACATGATTTAGCGAGAGCCAAAGGATGTTATCCTTGTGGAAAACATTAAGGCCGTTTCATCCGTCAGGCCAAACAAGTCAAAATTCGTTTATTAACCATCTTTGTTACCGAGCAAACGAAGCGACAGTAGCGCCGTCTTATCCTCTCAAGTTTTCTTTTTTCACAGGAGATTCGAGTTTTGCAGAAGGCGCCTATAAGGATGCTCTTAAGCATTACACAAAGAGCTTGCAACTAATTCCAGATAATACCGATAAGGAGGGCATTGTCTATATGTCGCGTTCAGTTACCTTAAAAAAACTCAAGGCGTACAAAGAAGCCATAATGGATGCACAGAGGGCCTTAAAATGTCCGACTTCGGAAGACTTGAAAACAAAATTATACACTCGCATCAATAAACTGCAATCCCGTCTGATCAAAGAATCGAATATGGGCAAATCAACGGAAAAGTTTCGTGAGGATTGCCCTGTTGTTGCGTATGGCGAAAATTCTCAGATACCCGGTGCGAGCAGTGCTGTGGCACTTTCCGAGGATAGCCAAAATATTCGTCGTCTTCATACCGTAAGACCTGTTAAGGCTGGGGACGTTCTGCTTGTTCTGAAGCCTCACATAGCCGTTGTAAACGAATTGGATGAAGATTCAATATTCACTTGCCATCATTGCTTAAAACATTGTTTGGCTCCCATACCGTGCACTTCGTGCGCACGCACGATCTATTGTAGTGTAAAGTGCCGTACCGAATCGCGCAACAGTCACAAGTATGAATGCGACGTGTCTGCCTGCGAGACTATAGAGTTCATAGCAGCATTAAAAATGCTAATTTTTGCAGCAAATCAAGGTACTGGGTCATATTTTTTCATATCATATTTTCAAATCATATTTTTTTAAAATTTTTCTCATACAATCAGGTCGAGACGCTGATGGTGGATTAATAGCTAATTGTCATCGTGTAATTGATTCGTTGGTGCCTTTCCTGACCGACAAAGAAGAAGTTGAGAACGATCATCCACAAAATTACTTAGCATCTTTTATGGCAGTTTTTTTAAAAACGAAAACAGATTTTTCTGACGAAGATTACGACGCGTGTGACTTGGCACACGTGATTTTACGTTTGGGACATATAATCCAAACTAAAGGTGTCGGGGTAAGAGGATTCAGTTTCTATAAGTAAGTTTTACAATTTACGTGAAATTAATTTCTTTTCATCCATCCTACAGATCAAATGCAGCTCGAGAAATAACATTCCGGGTATCGCTGTTTATCCGGTTTTCAGTTTGCTTCAATGTCGTGAATGGAACACTATATCGTACACATATGGAACTACTGTTAAGGTGCTGCGAGCAAGTAGAGATATTGCACGAGGAGAGCAGGTATTTATGTATAATTTTATAATTGTTTAAAAAAAAAATTATAGCTTGTTTAACGTCAACCTTCAATGATCATCATTCTGACTATACATTATATTTTAGATTTTCGAAAACCGATATGAATCTATCATACAGAAAACGGTTTTTGAGATTGAGGGAATTGAGTTAGTAAATGAATCACACGTATTGTGCTTCCACAATAAAGATCGCGATGACTACAGGCCGGTATCGATTGAAAAAATAAAATTGCCCCAGCACTTGATAAGACGCTTAAGAAGGTCTCCTAACGACGTACGATGCATGTGGGAAGTGATGGACTTCATGAACAAGAACTGCAAAAAACCCTGCTCTGCGCTCAACTATATGAAAATGTTTTTGGAAGATGCTTATATGGGTTGTGAGAACGATGTGAGTATACTGTACTGTTTGTTACGGACGTTAATTTTATTTAAAAAATTTCGTTCTAAATGATTTTCGTTTAAATAATATTTTTTAGATGCTGCGAAAGTTCTACGCGCATATTGGACTCTGGTAATGAGACTGGAAAGTGCCAGTTGGACTGATCAACTGTATTACTTAACAAGTATAACGAGTAGATAAACAGCTATATGAATAAGAAAGCCAGCAGTTTATAATTAAGTTTACTTTACTATTAAGATTCAGTGAAAACTTGCAGAACGTGCCAGTGACAATTCACATATTATTTTTTTTACGTTTGCATCTAAAGGCCAAATTCGGCTGAAGTAACAATGAGATACTTCATTAAATTATTGGTTTATTTCTTATTAGTCTTACATGATACACCTCGTTGTCGAGAGCCGCGAGCAAGTTACATAAGGATAATCAAAAGACTAAAAGAGATTTTATAAACTACTACATATTCCTATTGCGTACGAGTAAATGTATTTTATCATGTTCTGTTTAAAAAGCTATTAACCTTTCGATGATCAGACATAATAAAAGTATCAGCAACACAAAGAACTCTTCTTTCTTCAAAATCAACGTACGCTTATGGTAAAAGCAAAAAAAAGGTTCAACGAACCCCAGATCAAGAACTACCAGAGTCCATTAAGCACAAAGCAAAAGTCCCAGACACATCGTGACGCTAAACCGAAACTAAAAGTCAGTTCAGAGCGCCAGGCAAACGTATTAACAAGAAGTTTTATTATAAATGACCAGGCTGTGGCAGGTTAACGAAACTTTTGGGTTGCGGGTCGCTCAACCGTCCAAGAAAAGCAGCCTCTGCCAATCAATAACAGGGAGACGTAAAGGGCGCATGGGAAGTTTCCTTCTAACGCTAACTAAACTCGTGGTCTGATCCTTCATTCATCCCCTAACACAATATCTCTCCCCACTAAATTCCTCAGAAGCAAAAGATCCGACATTCAGAAAATTAATCTTAGCCCAAGAAGACTCTGAAATCCTCTCCTACATATACAAACGCGCGCACATCCACACCTACCTCCAAGTACTTAGCTAAGATAATGCTGCACAGTGCAGCCTAATGTAGTAACCGTACATTACTTCACTCAGAAGGAAACCCGTCACTGATGCGCCTAATGGTAAGGAACCCGTTCAGTTAGCAGGATTCATTGAAGCATAGAAAGAGCCGATTACAATTCCATTGTGCTCGGCAACTGAATTCGCCCTTTTGTTAGAGCAACTCACCCTCTCTATAAAATCCATCTATTCCCATCTCTCTTTCTCTCAATTAATGTTCCACCGAATCAGTGGTACCAGCAGTCGGCATTAATAATGCAGAAGTACTTGTTGCTCGCTATTCATTAGCATTCGATAAGAAGCATGTCAGGTATCCTGAACAAAGGACCGAGAGAATACATTTTTTCTTCGTTAAACCATACGATGTACAGGGTAAGCAAAAATTAAAATATTTCAATGATACAACCATTCCCCATTGGGTCGAGTGTACGATCGCAGTGAATTTTTACAGGAAATATTGGAACTGTATACCGGAGGTGTGTTAAAGGGTTGATACGCGAAACGAGAGCGTCGTACAGAGTTTCCATGACGAACGAGACTTTACTGTGGTAACAGTCCGACTTATATACTTCCGGAAAACGCGTACGTGAGAAGCAGCCATGATATATCTTGTAAGTCAACCCCGTGTTATTATTATTATCATTACTATCTCTTTTTCCCTTTATTCTGTATCCTCGTAGATACTCCTCCAAGATGCTGCATCCGAGAAGATGGATTTCTATGATATTCTATTCATCCGGCAAGAAGGCATCATTGTCGTATGATAAACAGTCAAGCACGGATTACGTTTCCAGTATCAGGTCCCAAGTACACGTACATATATTTTTCAGTTCTTCAGTCGCAGAAACTATTCTATCTTTATATCGCGATATCAAGTGAACTCTGGTACTAGACATAAATATGAATGTCGTGAAAGGATACTGTTTTTTAAATTTTCTTATCATTTTGTATCAGCGCGTATGTCAGTCGTCCCATATGCGTGCAGTGTATATTAATTTTTAATTTATTATCCTTGGTACTTATAGAAAATATTCTATCGATTCTTCCGACAATTATTCATCTTCCTAATTACATTTATACTGTTACAGGTGCTCACCCTCCTCCCACCTCTCCTCTTTCGAGCGGTACTTCATTATTTCATGGAGATACCCGTACACGTGTATACACAGTAACCATTATCAGATCGCAGAGGTATAATTTAACAGCGAGCTAAGTTCTCATCAAGACTAGTAGTTGCCATGCAAGCAACTCCCAAAGTAAACCGAAATTCCCAGGCGAAGCTGCCGCTGACACGACTATTGTTTAAGGCCAGCGTGCCCCTGCATAATACCCACGTTAAAATTACCGTGGGATGCTAACCAATTACTTGAGAACTCGGAGTTTCCTATCTAAGGAGAATTCGGCGTCACCTTCGACTCGACGAGCTGCAATTTGGCCAACGGAATCGGAGAAACACGTTATTCGAACTTCAGGGACACAGTTTCATTCGACGAGATCAATTAATGCCCTTTGAAGCGTGTCGATTGAGATCAAGAGTAATTATCTAATCACTTGAGACTTACAAGCGCCCGCCAGTCATCCTTCCAAAAAATAATCAGATTCAACTAGGATTTCAATAAGATTCACCGAGTCAAACGTGAAGATGAATCTACTTACATATTTATGGATCAAGACGTTGTCGCCATGCGAAGGGAGCAACACGAATTAGGCATTTGACTATACATCTGTCACTCAGCAAGTATCCAATAGGAAATCGATACAGATATAATAACACAAAGAGCCCAAACTGTTTTCAAATGATACCACAAGCATTTTATCGATCGACAACGACGACAGGCCCAAACGTCACATGTGTATTCAGATTCACAAGTTTTTCACAAGGATACCTGAATAATAAATGTATCCCTAAATAATGTCCAAAGAAGCAAAAGAGAAATCAAAGATTCATTCGACAAGACCTGTCAGAATCATTAAGAAGCCTTCGAAGCCCCAAATTGTTGGCACTGTTAAATTATATATTTTTTTCTTCGCCAACTACTTTCAATCGAAGGAGAAAAAACAGCCAGTCACTCCTGCACACTGGTTTGCCTCGTGACTCAAGATACAAAAGCGCCTGTATCCTTAGTCGCCATCGATTGCACGCGTCAGCCAGTTTCAAATGAACGACGTTAAATAAGATTGTACCATAACAACACGAAGCAAGAACTGTAACTGGGTCAGCAACCCAGATCCGAGTTATTAGCATTTATATGAGCACCGGTCACTTTTCTCGCATGGAAAGTGCATCGATGCAAATCGTTATTAATAAAGTTCTGTCAGGTTTTACAAGCCTGCTTATCAATATATACATATACAGACTGCATTAGCGGATGAATCATTACATCAGCTCTCAAAGGGAGGTCAAGAGTGATAACTCCAAGCACGTCACACGATAATAATAAAATGACAGACACACCAATTCCGTGTCAAGTCCAATAGTCCACCCTGGGCAACGATACAATACCCAGCAGAAGTGTTCAATAATATAAGGACATCCTGAAGAGGCTATTTGCACCGAAGAGTTTTGTCTGCCGTCTGAAATAGTCGATCTGGAAGCTGTCGATATCCAGGTGGAAGACAAGTATCCGTTGCACGTGTCGCAGCATCCACGATGGTACGACTGGATGGTTATGTAGGTACTGCAGTAGTATGGTACATGGGGAAGCTATCAGTATATCGCAGTCGTCCTGTGGAAGAGGTTCCAGGCCGAGGGCGTCACCCTGGTGCAGTACTGTGTATACACATGGTATATACAGCATACAGTGTATATATATATATACACACATAGAATTCAAGTTACCAGGACAGTAATATATTAGAGGTATGTCGCGGGTACCAGTTTAGAGTTACGGGAAACCGAAATGGGATCCATCGTCCCTTGGAAGCTTTAGCACCCTTAAACTGGCTTTACATCTCCTACTCATAAAGCACGTGTAACGTGCAACTGAGGCTGTATAAATTATCAAGAGCGAAGGTTGATACGTCTTGGTCAAAGCATTTGTCTGTACTAGGATGGGTAACGTGTCCTGGCTGGTAGTACCAGATGTACAATCTGATACGTAAGTAATTGTACTTGTACGTATTGGGTTAATGGCATTCTGGGTATCTCGATCGTTCCCGCAGATAGGTACAAGTACCGCTGCTGTACTAAGCTCCGTGCACTTACGTTCGATATTATGAGGATACTACTTGCTCGTTTCTAATACCAGCCTGTATTGGAAGTCTCTACTATATTGTATCGCTGCTTGTACGACACGACGTCGGGCAGCGAAGCGCAGATTTCCACGCGTTTCGCTCGAACGTTCGATCGTTTCACGGTTGAGCGGCCATCTTGTCCCTCGCGACGCGCCTCCTGCCACTGTGGATCCTTGCGAATGAGAGAACCGCGAAAATCCGTTAGCGTGAACCTGAAGTTCGAGAATTCGCGAAAGAGCATATTACGGTATAGCGAATTGATGTAAAGTGCGTGCCTGTGGATAACGATTAATGAAGACACCCGGTGAATTTTGGCAACAGAGGTTAAATAGAATGCAATACAGACATAGAGCCTATGCGATAGGGAATTCGCTCGTCAATTTGATTGCTAAATATTTTAGATTTCGCGAATGACTAGTACGGTCTGTTTCAATTTCGAAATGTCTAATTAGCATAATTTGATGGAACGAACTGTCGCTAGGAAACATAAGTTTATTCATATGGATGGAGAAACGGATAGACGTGTACATTCCTATACTAAATAAACGGTCAGACCGACCTAACCTCAAAAGGGTAAATTAATTTAACCCTCAGGGATAAGCCTTACGGGAGTCAATGGTAATTTCCAAATTTACGTAATACCAAGCCACGAACCCAAGAACGAACCTGACGGCATTACCAGCAATGAGTATCGCTCGGGAAATACTTTAATTACGCTTAATGACGCCGTTAGGCGCCCATTGTAATCAAGTGAAATTTCACGCGAGCAGTGTCTACCTGTATCAAAATATTTTCGCTGTTCGAGACATTTTTGATAATCAATTTCAAAAAAATAATACCGTACGTAGATAACGAAATATCGTGCAATACGTGTCCCAGTGAGATACTCCGAACTAACCTGCCTTATATTTCCCAGCACACATACGTGCTAGACGTATAGAAAATATTCTCAATGGAATAAAATCGCGTCCGCATCCTTGTTGCACTTTTCGTGTGGGGTTGCCTAAGTACGTTTTTGCATGGCTCGAAGTAAACTGGAATCTGAGATAATCCTATGCAGGCTTGAGAAATGGAAGTGCGGTGCAGGATACGTTATGCCGTATACTACAGCCGGAGTATACTTTGCCGTGATAATACGTACAGTGTGGTCAGATAGTCTGGTACTGTACTGGAAGTGGAAGTTATGCTCCTTAGGAATATCAATTAATCCAATTTTCAATCGTAATGACTTTAGCCACAGTGTACTCTGCAATCTGTGTTGCAACGACGTGCACTAGCTTTCTCTATACGTATATATATATATATATACACACTGTATGTACTATACAGGGTTGAAGGTCTTTCGATCAGCTAAGCTTCTTGCGTGCATGATCTTCTATGCGATGCAATGAGCCCACGTAAGTCTGGCTTTAAGAGGCTATTGCCCTTATCGATCTCAAATCAAAGTGCACTGGGTCGCTAAAAGTCCCCAGCAATGACGTTCACCTTTCTTGCCGGATATAACGCAACTTATTGTATCTGGGTGCATCTTGTATCTAAAATAATATGGCATATCGCTGCTGTACCAAGATAAAAAAATTTTGGTAAATCGTGACAAATAAAATTGTCAAGTATTCGTTATAACGAAGCAGCGTCTCGCTCGAGTTAATAATTGTCTAAGGGTATCGTTGTGCACGACGCTTTACGATCCCAGTATGTTTCTACTAATTACTCAAGTATGTGGCGTCGAGAGCTTCGCAGGCGTTCTCAGCTGGAACAATGAAATTTGTTGGTTCGAGTATTCGAGTATCTAAAAGCTAAGGATCTTCTGTATAATTGCAAGTAGGTATTATATATATATATATCAAGTCTGAAGTTCTACATCGATATATCGAAATCAATATAAGAAAAGACGTTAAAAGGTGTATATAAAAAAACGATAAGGACGAGCAAACCCGATGCCACGGAAACAAGCGCCTAATGCGATGATCGTATAGCGAGATGAGATCATCGATCACGATCTATGAGATTTCCTTGACCGCAATCTTTAAGGTCATTACCAGAGAAGCCAATTGGCAAAAGTGCGACCGAATGCGTCACAAGTGAGGTTAAGTGGGAGTTTCAGGGCCAGTGGAAAAAATTCAAATTTTCTGAGCGTTTCGAGCCGTCGAAAGGAATATCCTAAGTAAACCCATGAGTCCTGGCAGTTTTTTGGGGGGATTTTTCAATGGGGTGGCCAAGGGCCAGGGGGCCAGGAGGGACCTTCTTGTAGATAGGTGACGTAGGGCGTGGAATTAACATAGGCGAAAGTCTCCTCCGTACTATCCGACGGAGTCTCCTGATATTATCACCTCGTAAGTCACGGTTAATGCCCCTGGGAAATTACCCAGGCACGTCGATGCCAATTTGCGCAGGAGCCAATGATTAACGTCCTACGTCATCATATTTCATTACGTTATACCGGCCGACGGAAAGACGCTTGTGCATCGTGTAGTATCGCGCGACCGTGTGATGTCTCGTTGCGTGTACCGAAGAAGAATAGGGAAGCGACGTAAATATTTTAGTCTCTGCGCATGCGCGTGATTTGATACGAGAAAAATTAATCGAGTATTAATTTTGAAATACTTTATATATTTTTATACGTGCACACGCGAGTCTTTCGATAACGAGTGAATGAACTCGGGTGACGAGTGTGTGTGATTGGAGAAAGTGAAAGAATCCCTCGTTAAATATGTAGACGTAGGTCCGACTAATACCCGGCGTCTCTATATACGTGACGAAAGTGCAGAACACGGTCGTATGAGAAATGACCTTTGACCGAGAGAGTAATGAATTATTTCTAAAGTTTCAAACGTTACATGGAATTTCCGTGCAACTTTTCATTTCCGCGTAAATAAAGAATCTCGAGCGAAAGTGCTCTAGGCTCGAGTCTTCGAAAGGCCAAGACATGTACAGTCGGCGTAAAAGAAGATTGATTTTTTAAACGAAATATATACAAATTTCGGATAAACTGTTTCTCGCAAATCGTCAAACCCGGGGCAATAGGGGATTCCCGGGAGCGTAACGATTTATTTTGTCACCGTATATTAAAAGTTATATCGACGAAAAAGGACGATAATTTTAGGTTAGCTTGACACCGAAACGAATCTTTACCGCGCATGCGCCGACCTCGACGATAAAAGAAATAGGTAATGTTTACGTAATAAACCGGCTAGTTTCACGAGTATCCTTGGGGAATTTTACTTTGTCACGAGGATCCTGGAGTCTAGCCAAAGGGACCTAACACCGAGGATATTCCCAGGAACGTCTCCTGCTTCGAGGCAAATCCTTGGGGTGTAATGACTTACCCGACCCTGCCCCCCCTGCCCCCTCCCGCCCCACACACACTATGTTCATGGGCATTATGCAGGATGAGAACTCCATAGCTGGTTTGACTAATAATGGTCTTCAGCACCAGACCATAGAGTGTTTCAAAGTGTCGTAAAGCAAGTACCACGAGTCAGAGGATCTAGTCCCAATATACACATACGTATATATGTATATAAATAGAGGAAACAGCGAAGCGTAACAATTCGAAGAAATTTCCGATTCGTCAAAACGTAACCGCGAAACGATTAGATTGTCCAGAATTTGAATTTCGCGGGACAAAAATAATCATTGCTTTGGATATTACGAGTCTTGTTCAGAAAGAAGTTATTTCTTTTGGTAAATATATCCGTATCCGATTACGCGGTCTTTGTAATGGCGATACCGTACATTGATAATTGATATTACATACGTTTCGTTACGTTTGCCAACACCTTTCACTTTATCCTGAGCGTCTGTCGTGTCGAGAAGAGGGGGAAAAAAAAAAAATTGTTTGCGCAACTGTCTACAAATAACCGTCATGCTTCGTTTGAACTGATGGATTTTCGAAGAGGGTTCAAAACCAAAGAAAAGGTTTCGCGAGACGCTAAGAAAAAATGTAAAATGCTATGTAAAGACAAACCAGACATTTTCCATTTTCTCGTATCGTTTCTTGAGAGCATCTGGAGGCGAGAACGTAAAGGGAAAAATGTAAAATTCAATGAGTCATAGACTGTTGCGTGACAAAGGTAGGTGAACAATTTTTAACGTATAAAAATGACGTCAGACGCACTCGAGTAAGGTAAAAATTATTAATACAATTGACAGTTCCCGATATTGAGTTTAACTCACGTGATATGTATTTTCGATGCGCCCACGAGTCTCTGTCGTTGGCCGTCGGGAAAACTTTCTAATGGCTATGGGCGTCCGTGGGACGAATTTCGCGCTTCATTAATTTAATCGCAGCCGTCAGATATTCAAAACAGATTTTATCTCCCGCGCGCGACCGAAGTTATGGTGAAAACTTGAACTTTTTTTTTTCTCTTCGCCTTCGATTAAACGGCACTTCGTTATCACGAACACTTTGGGGTGAACGTTCGCTCAATTATCACGGAACAACAATGGCCTTCCTGCCGACGACGATACTTTTCTCGGAAACGTGTCTGGAATACTTTTCGATCGAGTTCCTAGAAATTTTCAGAGCTTCTTCTCTCGTTCGCGGCACAGTTCGGGTTATTATACGAGAACCGGGAGTCAATAACGATTGGACGAAATGTCACGACCCTTGGGAAACTCGAAGCTAACTTCATCCCCTCGGATAATAATCGAACAAAGAAGTCTCGAGAGTTATGCATCCAGCATTATAAACGGCGTATATCGATTAACCAGTTGCTAGCTACAACGGTAGTCGGGCAAAGGTCGTTTTTCATCATCATTACCGTACCATCCTTTTTATAGGAAAACGTGAAAAAATTTAATAAAAGAATTGGCAAAATATTTCATGGGTAAATAATCGCGTTATCGAGCATCGCCCGTCTCGGAGTTCCCGAACGCGAGAAACTCCTTCGAGAAAGCCAAAACGAGTCCAATAGGAATTGGCGTTACCAACCTAATGCCGAATAAGAAAAAAAGCGAAAAATCCCAAAAGAATTTTGCCCACGTGTAACGACTACGTATCCCTAAAATCCCCACGGAAAAACAACCAGTCCCCAGACTCGCTCGAATGAACGAACGACAAAATAAAAATGTGTAAAATCCCTAGGAAAAAAAAAAAAAAAAAAAATAAACAAACCCCATATCGCTACATCCAACTTCCGAACATCCTGCATTTGCCTATACCGACCAAATGGAGAGATCAAATAATGGCAATTCCAGAAAATGTAGCGTCTCCAGTATCTAGGCAATCGCTAAAGGCAATTTTCAAGATTTTTCGCAGTCAGAGTATTCGGCAATGGAAATGCGCATACGGAAAGGAGGTATACCAGAAACACGAGAGAATACGATACCATTGAGGATGGGGTTGAAAACGGTTTCTTCGTATCTGCGAGCACTTTCAGCAGTGGCAGGACTCTCTTTCGCCGGCAGGAGGAGGAAGCTGGTGGAAGCGAGTAAGTAAGGTAAAGGTAGGTAGCTGGATAGATCGGAATATATATACACGTTGAGATCCATATAGGTATACGTGGGCAATGGTGCCAGAGGAAAGAATGGAAAGGCGCTCTGCCCGCCAGAAAGGCTCGTCGAGTCTTCGTTTATGACCCCGGGGCTACGGAATCTCTGCTACCACGGCGGCTGCAGCTAACAACGTTAAATTTAGCCGCTAACTTTTATGTGACGCGAAATTGCAAATGCATTGTGAATCGAGGCAGCATCTCCTTATACGTATCCAAGAAAAGCCTCGTTTTCAATAAGAGACATTCTTATTAGATGGTAGCCGCTTCTATAGTATCGTAAGGAGCAAGAGAATGCAAGGACAGCCGCCGGTGCATCGGGATGCATTGTAAATGCAGTATGGCTTCCGGTATAAAAAGTTATCCCTCCCCCCTCCCTCCCCCCCTCCAACGATACCGCCCCGCCGTCCTGGGACAGAGGACAAGCATACGGACAGACTTTTCCTCCAGCCCTGGGATACATTCGGTGACCCGAGGATACCTACGTTGCACCACGTACTATACCGTACGCAAATTCCCTCAAGTGTACGTAGGATTTTGCAAAGTCGCAAAAAAAGGACAACCCCGTGGAGAGATAGACATGGTACAGGCCATGTTATCTGAGGGTGGTGTAGGGCGTGTCCGATTCTTGCTGATAATATAAAATTCTTATCAGTCTAATTTTTTTTGACGTAAGCGATTTTTTTCTTGTTTTTTCCAATACGAATCGGATATCAGATACTGTGATTTTGGGGGTTCGCTCGCAATGGAAGTTTTAGGATATTTTTTTAAGATGATGGGGATAATTTTTTTTTTTCAAAATCCATCACTATTATTTATTTGATAAAATTCAACTCTGATCTCGGGGATCCAATTACGGTCGAGTGGTGGACGATTTTCTTCTTGAAAACTTAACTTCCCCCTGGTCCTTCATTTCTCTCTTTCCTCCGCCCCAATCTCTCTCTCTCTCTCTCTCTCTCTCTCTCTCTCTCTCTCTCTCTCTCTCTCTCTCTCTCGCTCTCTCGCTCTCTCT
>JARQTH010000713.1:568432-584890 GCA_030142595.1 Trachelus iudaicus | reverse complement strand
TCTCTCTCTCTCTCTCTCTCTCTCTCTCTCTCTCTCTCTCTCTCTCTCTCTCTCTCTCTCTCTCTCTCTCTCTATGTATCTTCATAGTAACAGGAACTGCCGCCACCGCTGTCGTCCAACTTAGTACGGAACTTGAGATTTTCGCCGCGCCGCGTGTTGCGAACGAGCCTAAGTTTCACGAAGGCCGCAACTGTTGCGAATCGCAAGACGCCCCCCCCTCTCTCCCCCCACCCTCATCATCCCGTGCCAGGCTACTTAATAAATAATCGAGGCCGTAAGTATAAATAATATACTGTAAAAAGTTTCGCGACCCACTTTTCGCACGACCTTGACTTTGATCCGTCACGATCGTGAAAATGATGGATTCGTAAAATTTGTTTCTGATGAAAAATTAAAAAAAAGACTTTTGCATGCAGTCAGACCTAAGTAATCTACGTTAATCCCCGAGAGAATAATTTCAAGGAATAACGAGATCTCCAAGTGAGCGAATTTTGTCCGCTCAACCAAACGAAGGATCTGACAAAATTAATTTTCAAATTCTCCCAGCGCGTTTCACTCACGCGTGAGCAATGATGCAAATTACCTCGATAATCCAGACTGCGCGCGATCGCGCGGCATGCGTATTTACGAAATCTCACCGTAGAAGCGCAAAGCTGCTTCGCTTCAATAAAACCATACGGGATCGAGAGAAGCCGGCAGAATTGCCGAGTGCGTCGCGTACGTACGTCACGGTGACTAAAACCGATATAAGTATACCCGACTAACCAATATCCCACGATTCTATCTCCGCTAATGACCAGAGAGAATCACGCTAAGTTTCTGTTAATTGGCAATCAACTGACGCACGACTAAATAATATTCCAGAGACAGGCTTTGTTCGAGCGAATAATTTTAATAAGGACGTATCATAAAAAGAAGAAAAAAAAACCCCCATAAACCACAGAATCCAAAATCCGCGTACCCAATTCGTGAATAAAATAAAGAAACGTCTGTAAGCACGTTAAAGCGTTATGAACTTTTGGCCGTCTCGGCCGAGTCTATTTCACTGTGCAGGAAGTACCTTACGCGGTCGGACGTAACGGGTGGGATCGTTGCGAAAATCAAAATCCCCAGTGATATATTTTATTGTATACTGAAGTATACGATAAAAAAAAAAGTCGACGCATACACCCTGTATTATACAGCATAATATCGCTAGGTACGCGAAGCCATATACACATCCCTTCTAAGGCGAGTAATATATTAATGCATGTATACGTATGTACGTATATTGCCTCGCCTTATGTAACACCTACACATCTTTTTCTCTCTCTCGCTCCCTCGATTCGCATTGTTATGCATTTCATTGTTCCTTCATCCACGAGCACGTGTTTCCAGTCCCGTGTGTTATTCTCAGTGTGTTTACCAGATGCAACGGAATTTTCATATTCGAGACGCGAAGCCATGTCGATGGAACGAAGAAAATATGTGAAAGGCGAACGAGGAAGGAGACGAGACGAGGATAAGATGAATCGTGGAATTTATTGAAATTGCCATACGGCGAGGAGGGGTGAGGAGGGAGGAGGAGGGAGGAGGAGGGAGGAGGAGGGGGGGCATTGCAAAATAAAAAAAACGTCAATCGACAATCAAGGAAAACGAATCGAGCCGCGATAGAAATAAAGAGTCGTTCGTCAAATAATATTAATCGGCCGTCCTGCCGTCGTCCCATGTAAACGAGCCAAGAGGGAAACTTACGCGTCGCCTCGGGCTGGTTTGAACTTCTATTCGAGTCTCGAGCAGCTCGGCCTTTCATCCCTTCGTCTTTCCCCTCCCTCTGACTTTTCTGCCCTAGTAACGCAGCTACTCTTCCCGCCCCTTCAGTTTTCAGCTCCCCCCGCCACAATCCCTGCCACCCTCCTACTCAAGCGAGCTGTCCCACTCCCCGGTGGGTAGGAAAAACCGGAAGAGACGCAGTGACGTCAGTCGGACACGAAAACTCAGGAAGGTCATTATGCAGGCGTCGTTCTCGTTCACCAGCCTGTAGCGGGTGTCAAGGGGTCACTTTTTCATCTTGTAAACGGGAATCCCGTCGATTGAATTCTATGTACTGGAACTTACGTGAAACGCGTGCAAGAAAGACGCGAAGTAATCACGGTGTGTTTAATCTACTTAATAAAGAGTAATTCAGCTGTAGGTTATACGTATTAGCAATATATTTTTCTTCTTCGTTCTGACGTCATAAACTGGGTCGACAGCTTGGGGTTGGACGTACGTGGAAAGAGGGTGAGAAGAGGGGGAGGGGCGAGGGGGGGGGGCGGCGGATGGTGCCAAAAGAGTTGGATGGACGGAGAGAAAACGACAATCCCGAGGGCAGACAGTGGCAAGTTTCCTTCTTGAGGGGTGGCTCTCTACGAGGGGGTGGAATTGGACGAGTAGCACGTGTGTGTCTATACACACGTATATACAGGGTGATTCAGAACAGAAACGAAGCTGCGAGCGTATTCGTGACGACAAAACGAAAGAATAGTATCAGGAACTATAGAGCTCATCGAGAACTATTGAAAAAGCCTACTGTTGAAGCATTTTTAAGAATTTCAAAAAAGTGCGGTGCTGGAAATGACATCCGTGTAGGTACTCAATTTTTCTGAAAATTCGTATTTTAACGAGCTTACGCAGCAGAACTATTGTCAAAACGCTCGTGCAAACTTTCGTTTCTGTGCTGAATCACCCTGTATATATATATATATGTATGCACGTGTGCGTCTGCTCGTGTTTCCAGTCTTTCGGAGCACGCGAGTGTCCTTTATATTGGCTCGGCAAGGGTTGACGGATTTGGGTTAAGGGCGTGACGTAGAAGAGGGGGTTGGGGGGTGGGAGGGTGGAGGGTTTATCGACGAGCTCAAAGATACCTTAGCGAGAGGAAATTAAAGGGAAGAGAATCACTTGGACATCGCGACTGGATAAGGATTTGGGATAATGGCGGATGACGATGGATTTGCACCAAAATTTCTACCCTGTAGATAAGGGGGAGGGGGTTGGAGTAAAAAATGGGCTGGTCGATAAGGGGCAAAGCCATATTTCGCGGATAAATGTGTATGGAAACCCTAGACGGAAAGAGAGCAAATACATCAGACTCTCATTCGTATTGGCTGCTGATCCGGATGCTGCGATGGGGATCAACTTTTTTTTTTTTTTTTTCATTTCTTTTAGAGTATCTAGCCACCCTCCGGATAACGATCCACTGAAAATGGGATGAAGGGGGATAATCATAGGACAAGCACATTCGCTCACGTACTTACGTATGTATACATGTGTACGGTACAGTATGTTGACGTGTATATATGTATATAGTTCAATTTACTTTCCAAAGGAATTTCTTCAGCGGCCTTGGCGAATCCCCCTCGATTTGTTTCGTAAAATTGACCTCGAGGCGAATGGCCGGGGGCCAAATCAGCGGAGTGCATATTTTATGGGGGATTCCTAAAGTGTCGGCAAATTCATTTCGCGAGTTGTAAAGCAAATTCCCACGTTCGTTAGATTGGTACTGAACTGATTACGCGAACGGACTCGGGAGTTGTGAAATATATATGTATTTAATATTAATTTAAAAAAATTTTATCTCTCGAAAAATTGTAGATACTTTCGTACGTTACTGTACCTCGTTGATATATATATATATATATATAAAAGTGCGTTAGTCGGTTGTTACGTGATTCGAAGGGCGAATGGAAATGGATATATTGACGTTTCATTTAAGAGTTATTAGCGGAGGACTTCACTGACGATCCTACGTATTCGACAGGGCGGAAGGACCGAACGGGAGGATGGGCCTGACGAGAGGGAAATGTAAAATGGAAGTGCACGTTTCTGTAGGATAAGGCGTGGCCGGAGTGACGTGCGCTCGGGAGTGAACCTGGCTATTAGAATTCCATGGGTAATCAGGGTGCCGGCGGATAATGGAATCCGAATTAAATTTCGATATCGGATGGCATTCTTTGAAAAAAAATAATTATATTAAAAAAATAAAAAATTAAACGATTATCGTTAATCGCGTTATAAGATATATCGGGGTATATATGTATATTGGTGATTGACGTATAATAATAATATATGGATATATTTTTGTGAGACAGCGGATTCTGCCTGGTATTATTAGACATACTATATGGTGTATGAGATAAGAGTGTCAAAAGTTATTTATAAAATATATATATATATATATATATATGTTTGCCTTGCCCTATTTGTCTATTTTAACTGAACTGGAACTACGTAAAAAACAAAAAAAAAACTCAAGAGACACTCGACAGTTGCCGCCATTGTGAATCTCGTCTGGTTCTTCGCCGTATTGTAACGTCAACAATCGAGGAGACGAGAATATAGGAAAGAGCACAAGTGTCCTTACGTCGCTTGCGCGCTCAAGAGCGCCATTTTGGGTTCGTCTTGTTCGACCTACTTGGCCACGTGCACAAAGAACTATAAGATCCCCGAAAAAAACTAAACCTCGCTGAATTTTCGTTTCCTTATCGATAAGCCTTAGTAGCTTGTTTACCTATTTTACTCAGAAATAAAAACGTATTCAAGTCCCAAGCATCACTTTGGTTTATTGGAAATTTACGGAATCGTAAAGCCTATCTCTCATACGGGGTGATCTCAGAAGTAAGGGCTTACGTCTACGGTAGCTTCATGGGTATTGCATCTGGCGCCCGTATGCGTACCAACCTACTAATAACATTTATCCAGGATCGATACAGGGTTACCGGGAACGGGAAAAAATTTGTTTTCTACCCACTCAGAAAGATCGTTCATCTGTTTTTCGCCAAGACGCAATTTCATCCCTTGTTCGTGTCCATCTGATTTTTTTGCCACCCTCCCCCGCCCCGCCCACTTCCTCGTCTCTCGCCTCCTCTTATATTTATCATCATCCCTTTTCTCACCCTTAGGAATATAATGGGTCGTGCGTGAAAAGCTCAAGAGGAAATTTCTTCCGGGTGTACGAATACGAGCTTCTTGAGTGACGGTAATGATGAAACGCGACGTCCGGCTTCATGGGGAAAGAATACATAGCCGATATATATATATATATATATACACGCACTCCATAAGACTCGAGGGGATGCAAGGATATCGATACGCCGATAGGAAAAAAAAAATAGAGCATATATTTACCGATTTGAGGATCAGCCGATTGAGGGTAGTTAATGCAAAAGTAAACTCGACAATAGTTACGCGCCCCTATCGAAATATACGTTAATTGATACCATATAGCAAACAAGCGCAGCAATAAAAAAATTCACGGTAAAGTTTCCAGGTTATTTGAAAAACAGCCGAATATTCAAAACAAAGTTTTAAATATTCATTAATGTCGATCGAACGATCTCGATCACTATTACCCATAACAGATGATTTACCGTATGTCAATCCAGCGTAAATAAAGATACACTGGGTGACCAAGTACGCAGGTTCCCCGTACTTTGACACTTCCTATAGGTATCCACCACCCACGTGGTCCACCCTGGTGCACGTCACACCTGTCGAGGGTCTAATCACCCTAACCCAACTTACAGGACTCAACACCCGGAGACTTCATGAACCTGATCCGGCCCCCCCAAATCGAGTCTTCAGCTGCTCTTCGGGTACCGAACGACCTCGACCTCCATCCCGCAATCAGCCACCCACTTCGCGGCACTTGATCGTGGACCGCAGACCCTGTTCTACATTTCCATAGTACTCAACAAGTACTCACTCCCATAACTTGACCCTTGTCGAATGGTCCAGGCCTCTTGGGACCAGGACCACCAGTCCGCATCCTCCGCGTCGCACGCGCGCCAGGTCGAACCTCAAGCACGACGACTGGCTTATCATTCTCAGGCAACTCGAACACTCCACTACCTCAGCCGGCTTATCTACGTTCCCCATCACGACCGTAAACAAAATAAGACCTAACGAGACGTGAAACCCAAAAATGATTTTCCATGACCGCCTCAACGACCCGTGACAATTAGTTCATCCAGCCCCATACTAAGCGGCAGGAAGTTTGCAGGGAGACAATGGGATCAACTAATGATGGAAGTTGGATAAGAGCATAATAATAACCCACTTCGAAATCCATGGCAACAAGTTAACCAAGAATGCTCCAGGCTCAGAAGACTCCCAGCATCCTTTGTTCATCCAGCGTAAATCTTACTCCTGCATCGGGAGCGAAATGAAATTCTTCGTTCCTCCTCAGATGCCGTTCACGTCACTTTCCTCCCCTTCGCGAGAACGTCAAATCATATTCCTCTTCCTTGCGACCCTTGAACGGGTCAATCTTTCCGTCTTTCCGTCCCACCTCAAAAAAATCCCCTGTCAATCGATGCGAGTGCCATGATCTCGCGCATACCCCATCTTCGAGTTGACTCCTAATGGAGCTCCGTTTCAGGAATTCTACGACCTCTCCTTTTTCCAATGATACCTTTCGATATACTTTTCATCCTGCCAAAGTATCAGCATCATCTGGACCAAAGGTACCAGAGTCTTGGTATTACAATGAACTTGAGCACAATACGTAAGCACGTGTACTGCGGATCACAGCCGCTTTCGTATCTGTGGCCTGGACCACAGTACGAGATCAGATACCGGAAAGGTGGGTCTGTTTATTTCACGTCGGGTTCAATTGAACGAACCCTCTACCGAGTGAGGCCCTCTAACCAGGTCTTTGTACCGGCAAAGGCTCAGCTTGGGCCAAAGTCGGCTGGTTTCGTTCCGACGTTAAAACCTGCCTAATTAGAAGAGCTTACGAAAAGAAGCTCCGCTCACGTCTCGACTACCCCCTATCACCAAAGGGGATTTCTTTTGCTTCAAATACCCGAGGTGACTTACGCCTACCCCACCGGTTGGCTATGCTGCTCAAAATTAATTTAATCACCATCGATTTGAGGTCAGTGCATGATCCACGTGCCACCAGGAGTCATCGATGTCAGTAACTACTGCGCGTCGTTACGATTCAACGATAGCTAAAGGTGTACCCACAGTCGAACGAATGTAACCTACGAGCGACATAACCCCGACTACTTGCAAAAAATACGTCACGTGAAGGGTCGCTTATGCGGATCACGTATAAAACATAATTTATGAGTCTCCCTTTCAGGCTCGCCTGAGGTGGTCGATCACACAGAGAAAATACGCTCAGCAATGGCGGCGCCAGTGGGAAGACGATAATGTTGACAAGGTAGCAACAGGATGCATTCGAGTCAACTTCCTGTCAGCCCCTTAACCCCAGACCAGAACCTAACCCGCCGGGGTCTCACGCAATGACGTTTCACAAGTCTAGGTTGTATAACTGGTAGCTGCTCCTACATGCGGAATAGTAATTTGAGGTTAGGTACGGCTTGAAAATTTTTTCATTAATTTTGAAAAAAAAATTAAAACTGAACCACGCATTGTCAGAGGTCTGTGCCGTTAGGTAAAAAATTATTAAAAAATCCGATCATGGGGGTCGCGAATAAATTTTGTACGAAATTATTTCATTATAAAAATTGCGTGACGTCGACGATCGTTTTTAATCGTTATCAACGACACGAGCTATCGGCCCGAGTCTTTCGATCGCATTTGCACGGAGCCGCTGAATAATGTGCTTCATGAAATTTTCCGGTGACCGGAAAGATGGGGACTTCGTGCACGCATGTCCACGTAGGCTCAGCGTATCTACTGTGGCCGATGAGTCACGTGCTCAAAGGGTCATCGAACCCCGCACCCTTTTTCGTCGTGTCGTTGCGGTAACCTCGTGCAAGCACCTGGTACGTTTGCAGCATGAAATAAATACAAATTCGCTCTGCTCTCTCTGAGGAAGAGAGCTCTGCTTTTGTCCCGCGAGAATTATCCGAGCTGTCAAATTTTCTTTTCAGGACCGCAGATAATTCGCACGGCCATTGGCGACGCGTATCGATTATAGATATATATAAATAATTTAAATATAATATTTAACGATCACCAACGATAATGGACTTCGGGAGCAATTAAGAAAATTCGATTAATTAAAGAAAGCAGAGCGAACGTAACGATTTGCCAGTGAAAAGTCAACAGCACGAAAAACATTGCAGATTGATGATCGTCCTGGCGATTCATCATAAATTTTCATGACGGTTGCGCGCAGCTTAATTTTACAGATCCCAGTGTGCTTCTCGAAGTTTCGATGAATAATTTTTTTTTAACAATAAATTAATTTATTACGAATGAACGAAGACATGCTGTTTCCACGTGATAAATCGTCGACTAATTATTCCTCGCCTCTGTTCCCCCCCACCCTTCCTACTGAAATTTATTTTTGCCTACACATTCGCCACTCTTCTTTCGCTGTCTTATTTTCTCCCTCGTTTCCACTGTCTCCGTCTCTCTCTCTCTCTCTCTCTCTCTCTCTCTCTCTTTCTCTCTCTCTCTTATTCTCTCTCTAATCTCTCTCTTTCCATCCAGCCGAAAACCTCACTTCAAACTTGTATACCAACTTTCGAGAGAAAATCTTTTCATCAATATTCGCATTACGCTCCAATGCCAACCAATAGCCAAGTTGACTGCTTTTCCCGAGTCTGACAATGCGAGAAGCTTCCAGCGGATTCGCACAGCTGCGCGAAAGGACGCGTCAGACGTCAGAAACTTTTAACTCGACCTGTACGTATTTTGTCATCCATCATCGTAAGGACAGCTGACGAAAAATTGCAGGGATCTTGACACAATGACAATCTGATACATTAAAAAACAGTACGGTAACCAGTTGTATGACTGATTGATATACGTAATAATGAAAATAATTTCAAAAATCAATTATTTTCATTTATCAACCATTCGGTTTTATACGTTGCTCACATTTTTTTTTCATACACCTATTTTCTTTCTTCCTACAAATTCGTCGCATTCACCCTCGCTTCTTTATGCACGTCGCGAGACACATGATCGCGCCATATGGTCAATGTTTTACGAACACACCAAAGACAAAGTTTGTATAAACAACCACTCAAAAAAAAAAAAAAAAAAAAGAGCCAAGACTGACGAAAGTTACGACGTTAAAATTGAAAACAAGCTTCGTTAAATATCTCGCAGGTAATACCGTGACGCGAGTTTGAATGATGGAGTGTACAAAGCGAATGAAACCAAAAAAAAAAAAGTTCTCCGTTTCACGCTCAATTATCTCTGCAGCATCAGCCTAACAGGGAGATTGGATAATGCGATATTTAATTGTCTCTATACGGCAGTTCGCAATTACTCGCGGAATTGTCCAAAATTACGAACGCGAGGCGTGTCTCTTGCGAGAGTGTCAGGAAATTCCGCAGTAGCCGGAATTTCTACATAAATGTATACGTATACGCGCGCGTGCACTCGTACATACCGAGTGCAGTTGCAGCAATAGAATTAGAAGCGTAATATCAGAAGTCGACGTAATGCAATAAAGAGCATTTAGTTAATTTGCGGTGGCCGTGGTCACGGGTGCGGAGAGTCCGCAGACAAACGTCGGGTAAACCAGTGTAAACCACGACTGTTCCACGGCTCGTTTTACTGCTAAACGTATACCCGGAATTTCGGATAAGCAGGAGGCGGTTCGGGACAAGTTTCGAACCGAGCAAGCTGAACTGGAACGGACTGGACGAAAAAGCCAACGAGCCGTCATGTACGGTGAATTGGAAAAATCCCTAGAAAACTATACGTGACCTGGTCCAGACTACAGGGGTCACGCTTGTAGGATGAACTTTGACAATGAAAAAAAAATAATAATACACCAAAAAAAAATAAAATATTTCCTGTATGACTTAAGCATATATATAATTCCCGTTATAACGTGGATATCTTTAACAGTGCAGGAATTGCGCAATGCTTAGAAAGCGGATCGACCGAGTGACTCGTCTAATATGGAATCCACCGAACAGTACAGTAGGTCGACGGCCATCGTGCGATTGGTCGAATTTGATCAATTTTTAATAACATCGTTGTCCGACCTCTTTTTTTTTCGAACACGAGAAAATTCGTTCGTCCACGTTTACGACCTCGCGAATAAATTCGCCGATCTGCGAAGATGCGATTTTCATAGCACCTTTATATGCCGATATATCTTCGAGGAATGTGGGTCATAGTTCAGCCAGCAAGAGTCTTTTCGATTATTGGCTGGTGACGCCAAACCCGCCTATAACCGCGCTACTTTATCGCTGGTCTCGGTATAAGCCTGCAGTACAGTTAAAACGCGAAGCAGAAAGCGTTAGGTTTTCGATACTCGCGTAGAACGGGAGGCGTCGTCCTAAGCACACACGCTCGAGTGTCTAAGTCGCACTGTCGCCGCATGAATAATAGGGCCAAACCGCGTTAACTTTATGGACCATTGTTTCGAAATGTTACGCCGACTTTTTCAATCCACGTTTTATGCTTTCAATTTGTTGCGTTTCCTTTATGACGCGCAGTAACGCGCTTTATGGCATGATCTAATTTTTTACTGCACGCGACAGTAGGTACGCGGTATAAAAAAAAAAAAAAAAAAAAAAGAGAAATATGAAAATACAACGCGAGTAAACTTATCACGTAAATGTAAAATTCAATTTTATCAGGTATACCACTTAATGACCCGACAGCCCTGTTACGCGCGGCCAAAAATTATCTACGATTCAAAAAAAAAATCTCTACTGAGAGTACTGGAATTGATTAGGAAATGTGTTAATTTAAATTATCATAAGAAGAAAAGTTGCGTCGGTCAGGCGCAAAGATTCTAAGAGTAAAAGAAATAATATTTACCCGCACCGCTCGGGCGATGCGTCGAGAGACAAACAGGCAGAGTTAAGTGATAAACTGATAACGAATGGCGTCGAAGTTTAGGACAAAGAGCGGCACTTGAATTCACCCTCTCATTATTTATCCCCTTTAAGAATATCTCTGTGGGGGTGGCCCGCTCGCTGCTTCGGCTGTACGAGACGTCCTCGGGGGTTTGGTGAACCATTGCTGGTAGAACACTCGAGCTATATATATATATATATATATATATATATATATATATTTATGTATATCCTCGACATCTTCCATTTCTCGGTGCTCTTGCGCAATACACTCAAGAATTTGGAAAGTTCTTAAGTACACTTTTCGCAAAGAAAAAAATATCTTAGCAACAAACACAATTCGGTACAGTGTGTAGTAGGTAATACTTGAGGAGAGTAAGGGGGGAGGGTAAGGGGTTCCCATTGCTACAGAAATAATAATAAAATCGTATGGCTCGAGTAGAAAGGACGTAATTGACGTACAGTCAAAGCAAACACTCGTAAAATTGGTATAATACTCGAAAGGTATACTTTTAATACCCACAGGTGTAATATAAATAAAAAAATAATTTAACTCGATCCATATTCGATTAACATGAATCAGGCTGACTTGCGTTCATGTATCCTTGAGGCACGTTAAGGATTGACGTACGTATGTATCTTACGCAATGTATCGTTTGTACTTAAAATCCAAGACGGGGGGAGAAGTTAGGGCAAAAACGTTTATCAGAAATTTTCACGGTGAAATCAAGATGGGGAAATACGAGTAGCGCCTCGACTACGTACTACATCAAAGAGTTTCGCTACTGGATATTCCAGAGGTAGTACACGACTGTGGGCAATTTCTCTCTCTCTCTCTCTCTCTCTCTCTCTCTCTCTCTTTCTCTCTCTCACACGCA
Organism: Trachelus iudaicus; assembly: GCA_030142595.1. Taxonomy (NCBI): domain Eukaryota; kingdom Metazoa; phylum Arthropoda; class Insecta; order Hymenoptera; family Cephidae; genus Trachelus; species Trachelus iudaicus. The sequence continues at coordinate 573,246 of JARQTH010000713.1, read as the reverse complement.
CACACTCACTGAGGGAGCTTCTTCGTTTCTCACGGTAAACTTATCCCTAAGATGGTCGAAACACAAAGAGTACCTTTGCTCAAACTATATTAATATTAAGCTACCGCCGTTGGAAGTTTACGGAGGGGTGGGTGGGCGGAGGAGGCGGAACGTGTACGAAGCCACCGTACAGTCCTACAGATATGAGAATATCTACAAAGTCCTGGACACGTTTGCAAGGAGTCGTGGGAAGGTCCATAAATTTCGCGCGGAAAAGTCGCGAAACTCCTTTAATAAAGGTGACAGGTAGGGGGCGAATAACGAAAAAAAAAAAAAGAATCGCCTGACCTATGACTCGCGTGCATTTTAAAATGACTTGAGACAATGTTTAGAAAAAAAAGAATCTTGTGATTTTGAAAAAAAAAAAACAAATATTCCTAATACCGCGGCGTTTCCGTATACGATTCTAAAACGAAACGGCAAATTGAATTGAACCGCAGAAAAGTTACGTCGTTTCGATTCTTCCGCTTGATGCGGTTCGACCTCGAGATTCAGAAATGGCTGAAGACGAAAGAATGGTAATTCCCTTTCGTGTGCAGCAGACCGAGCCTCCCGCAAAACAGACTGAACGTGTGTTCGGCGCAGGTTAGGATATACCAGGCCAGTATCCAACGGTTACATTTCTATGAATATAAGAAAGAAATCAGCGTATATACGCCGATAAGAAATTTTACCTTGATACCGATATAAATATATACATACGTATTACCATGCTGCGTTATAAGCTTTAGAAACGTATCGAATAGCTGGTTTCGCTTTGAGGTCCCTTTCGAGTTGCCTCCCTGGTAACTTGGGCCTTGGGCCAAACTTGCCAAAGTAGCTTCTAACCGAGGTCATTCCCGATGGCGAGAGAGCAATCTTCTGAAAGCTTCCGGGAAGCTGCCGGACTAACGTCTTCTTAATAAGAATGACGCCAACGGTGATAACAGGAGCATCACCGGTATCAGCATAAACCCTCCGTTTTTGGTTTCGATGAAATTTTGAATTCAGACCCGTCGCGTCAATTCGGTTTCAAAGTTACGTCGCTGAGCTCTAATCAAGTTCGGGTACCTTTAAATTTTCGGATTCGTTACATACGCATCACCACGTCTAACAGCCATTGCTACGTGTATTATTAAGAGGAGGAGCGAGGTAAGACGAAAGAAAATTTTACTAGTCTCTCGGCGTAACCGCCAGTGGTAAGGAAATAAGTTAAAGCCATGAAAAGTGCAAGCTCGAGTAGATCAATGAAAAGTGGCGTAAATTCGATTGCCCAGGAAGTATCCCCCTTCTTGCGTGACCTTTGGCAAAAATCAAGGAAACAAGAGAGAAAAAAAACTTTCTTTCCCGAGGTCACGTACTTTCGGTTAGAAAGTTTGCCCCGTCATTTCTATCGCTACAGTTCGGAAACACTTTTCTCCCGTAACACGACCGACGCTGACCTTACGTAAGAATTCTGTCTCTTTGAATACTTCTTCTTTTTTCGTAACAAAAAATTTCTGCCATTTTTTTACCTCGCACGTAAACACAAATATTCTCGTGACTCACGAGCCGTGACGCCTGTACCTCTCCCGTCTCTCGAATTGCCGCCCATTCAATTCCTACACGAGGATTCCGTACATGGCGTCCGTGCGGTTCAAGTGACACAGAATACGCAAACCGGTTTTGAAAGGTAACTTTTACAAAACGGATGTTTTAAACGTAAAAGGGACAGAGAGAAAAATATAAATATAGACGGACAGAGAGAAAGAGAGAGAGAGAGAGAGAGAGACACGGACAGAGAATTATAAAAAGAAGCGAACGTCTTCTGCACGAAGATGCCATAGTGCAGGTAGGCCAATGTTTTTATGAAGGATAGTATCGGACTTGAGTTCGTAGCCCGGTACTATATACGTATATATATACTATAATGTAATACATCCTATGTACTTGTATGGTCACGTGCGTGATATGGGAATATCGTGTAAAACAGTAGCGTGCATTACTCTTTACAGTAGTCTATATAATGATTGCCAGTCCTCCCAATGGACAAGGCCAATCGTCTGTTTGAGCTCAACCATGTAGAAAGCGTGGCGAACGGATTTGGTTCGAGTCACAAATTCCAAAGAGATTCGACATTGTTACCGAGGATCTATTTTGCTGGCAGCAGCCAATTTGATTATTCTCTCAGGATGGATCACATGAAACGAGCTAATGTTTTTACACGCTATTCTCACTGGCTCTATACGTTCTCCGTGTATATGGATATCCTAGGTATGCAGGCAGGTTAGACCGTCGAAAAATACGACAGACCGAATGGAAGACAAGGCGATAATAAATTTTGACTTATTATTTTTAGAATTCGTTTGTATGGATTTAAAAGGAAAATTTTATTTCTTTACTCTCTCAATGAATCCTTTCTGGCTATTAATAAATCATTAGCTTTATCTCAATTGCGCCACTTACGTTATTGACTTACGTCACTGACGTAAGGACGGTGATACCTTTTTTCAATATTTATTATACATTTTATAAGAGACAGTTGGAAAATGCTCAAGAGACTGATTATAGGTCGATTAGATAGTAATTATTATTTTTAATACTCCAAAAATCGTGTACTCGATCAAGCGCTAATATGATGTTTAATTAATGAGAATCCGATTAATAATAATACACGTGACGTTTACATTTCCAAGATCACGATCGAGTATTTTCGTAATGCAACTGCATAATTATTTTAAGAAACCAGTAACTGAAGCAACGTCTATTAAACGTGGAATATAAATACATGAAACAAGGCGAGATTAATAACAGTTCGTATGAAGAGGTTGAAAATATATTTGTAACATTTAACGATATTTTCATTTCCTCGGTACGTCAATCGTACTGAATGTCAAACTTCGCGAATGACAAACGTGACAATGGAAATATTTCAAATTTACGAAATAACGTTGAAATTGACTTTGGGAAACTTTCTGAACGCCGATTTATATTTGTTCGCAAAGAATCTTCTGCTTCCGACGTTTAGACGTTTTCATATGTGATACACAGCGTGATATTGTATATATATATATATATATATATATATAGTCTCGCAGGGTTTTCCCATATAACGGAAAAACATATCAAGCATTTTGTAACGATTTATGTTCTATTGAAAATAACAAGAACCCACAGATACGGTCTTTCACAATTCGGTCCACTAACCGTGCTCGAATTATCGACTTTTTAATGGTAAACCGTTACACAGAAACGTTTACCAAAACTGTATTTCGTGATCAACCGAGAAAGAAATAATAAAGAATTCTAAAGACACGTTTCTAATTGGTACGATCCATGAGCGATGCAGTATACACAGCGTTGGCCTCTGCGTTTGAATTTTTCTATTGCGTTTAGCTATAGTTTGGTCGATTCGTCATAAGTTTTTTGCTCCGTTCGGTAGCAATCGATATCACTGTATTACGATGGTAGGAATGACAACTGGTAAAAATGCGAACGTTAAAAAATTACTCGCATGAAATATTAGTAAATTAAATGCCACGAAAATTGGGTCTCTTGTCAATTTGCATTTAGAGTGCAGCTGCCGCATGCACGAAATTTTATCTGAACGTGCTTATTTGGCCGCAATTTCGATTACAAGACGAGGAAAACTGTAGCCTTTAAATTTAAGTTATACATTTTTTGGGTCGAAGACTTTGAGACAGAAATGAAATTACTAAAGGCATATTAACCCTTTTCATACAAAATACTATTTGTCCTGACCGAATAGATAATGCACCAAGTCGATGTTACGTATTCCGAAATTTTCATGGACATTTAAAATAAATAAAGACTTGCTCTCTGAATTTATAAAACAAAATAACACACAAGCTTCACTTCGAGTCACGGTTCAAAAGATTTTGAAGCAGTCCTACATGATCCCCATAAATAAAATGAAACTTGACGTATCGCGCCACATACTAGCTACTCCAATCTATACGTTGTGCCGAAGCTAGTAAAGTAAAACCATAAAGGAGACAAGAATCGTCAAGAGAAAGAGAAAAATTCATAGTGCTCCAAACGATAGAGTCATGTTCCTAAGAATCCCTACGTACGCATCGCAACCGTTATTAATAAAGATAATAAATATAATAAAGTATCACTCACCCAAAACATGACGTTAAATCCAAAGATGACGTACTTGAGGCAGCAGCTTACTTCGCTGGTATCCCTTCTGTACTTCCGCACGGGCATGGCTGAGAGACATTTATTTATTTTTTGAAAATTTCACGTTCAAACACATCCGCGCACGCACAACACTGACACCAACGATATTAACGGCCGTTTTTCAATACGATCACGATAGCGGCATAAATGCGCCAGCTGATTTACGACCCGATTACCAGCATCGAGACTGGGTTTGTATATACGGAGGGTAGAATAAATATAAGGGTTGATTTTGGTTGGCAGTAGTCGTCGGTCGATCAGCTGCTCAAGATAAACCACCGTGCCGCGTTCACGACTACTGCCATTGTCACGTCACGGCGCACACTGCTGGCACCGAATCAAGCAGACCGCCGGAGAGCCAGACTTTTCGCTTGCGCCCCTCCAACTAGGCAACCCGCGTATTAGCACGAAGGTTTCCTCTCCTGTTCCTTCCTTCCCACCAGCATAACAAACCTCCGTCGACAACCCTCCTCCAACCACTGGCTGCCGCTGCCGACCGACAGACTCTCTCGGTATACGCACCAAACCACTGGCTTGTCTCTCTCTCTCTCTCTCTCTCTCTCTCTCTCTCTCTCTCTCTCTCTCTCTCTCTCTCTCTCTCTCTCTCTCTC
>JARQTH010000713.1:462897-563110 GCA_030142595.1 Trachelus iudaicus | reverse complement strand
GACGATATATGCATTATCTACGGAGGCTATGATCACGAAATCCTACTCCCGGACTCGCCGCTACGATTTAGCGCAATATTTTCTGATATCGCCTAAAACCGTAGCGTTGTGTATCTCCCTACTCATCTCTGATAAAAATGAGAGGAAACGACAGTCATGAGTGTTTATCTTGTATGATATTGTATAATTTTTGTATTTTCCCTAGAATTCGTTGGTAGCATTGTATACCTATAATTTACCAGTTTAAAGGTACGAGAGGTGTGTTTTGTTCAAAGGTGTAAGCAAAAGATACAATTTTAGCAATAACATTTTTATAAAATAAAATGGATTACAAGGAGGAGCAAAATAATGAGATTGAAGCTCTCGAGTCGATATATTGTGGAGAATTAGAAAGTTAGTACAACTATTAATTTAATTTTGACATAACCTATATATTTTATGCAAATGCTCATTTCGCATTAGTGTAACACATGGTTTCATGTTTTTTTAATTTCAGTTTTGTGGAGAAATGAGCATTTCCACATGCTCATTCGTTTTTTTTAAATCTTTTTTGTAGACCCATTGTTGTGGTGTTATTTTGAAAATGTGACATCAATTGTCATTGTTTAAAAGCAGCTTTATTTTATAATATTTTAGATATTTAGTCTATTTGAATAAATGTTTTATTATTCTTTTGCAGTCTTAACAACAGAGCCGTTCCATAAATTTGCAATACCAATAAAGTCAGAGGAGTACGAACCAGAAACTAATAATGGTCTGGCTTGTAGATTGGAATTTGTGTATACACCTAAATATCCTGATGAACCTCTAAATATATTCATAGAGGAACAAGAGAATTTTGAAGAAGGAGATGAGAAAAAATTGAAGGATCATCTTGCTGAACAAATTAATGAAAACTTAGGCATGGTTATGGTATTCACATTGGTCAGTGCAGCTCAGGAGTGGCTAAATGTACAATGGGACAGAGTAAAATTACAAAGAGAAGAGAAAGCTGCACGTAAATTGAGAGAAGAAGAAGAAGCAGAATTGGTAAACCTACTACCATTATTTTATAGCATTTCATGCATATGTCATGTGCACAGTCTGCTGAAATATATATTATTGCATTACAGAAAAGATTCGAAGGCACGAGGGTTACAGTAGAAACATTTTTAAGTTGGAAAGAGAAGTTTGATGAGCAGATGGGTCACACAAAGCGGAGAGAAATAGCAGAGAAAGAAGGAAAGAAATTAACAGGGAGAGAACTCTTTATGACAGATAAAACATTGGATCAATCCGATCTCAAATTTTTGGAGGATGGTACGTGTTTGTCAGCTTCACTCCTGTGATTGTCCTTCCGCACCTTAAATTATTTTTATCCTCGATAGGTGATCCTGTAAAGGTTGATGAGAGTTTATTTCAACACCTGGATGACTTGGACTTGGATGACGAAGATGATGAAGATGACATAGACTTTGATCCAAATAATCTTTCCGATGACAGTGCCTAATAAACACTAATATTAAATGGTTCCTGTGTTATCTGTGAAACGGTTCAAAAGTATTTGCATCGATCATGAGAACTTTACAGTCGACAATTTTATATTGAAAATCATACAGATTGTTCAATTAAAACCTTTATATTAAGGTACAGTGCAGCGCTTTCGCTCGATACGAAAATGCCACGTTGCTGCATCGGTAGTTAATAATTCACGCTGATTCAATCAGAAATTTGAAGAGCGAAAGAATGTGATTACGGCGTGCGTCTCAAGTGTTTTTATATTTCTGTACATAGCTGAGAATATTATGTTCATAAAGCTTTGTTTATCGAAATACACAATGTTCAGAAAAATGGTGTGTCCATTTTTTTATCGATTTAAACTATATTACCAGTCATCACGAAACTCACCATAAAGAGCCACCACACCAGCTCCATCACAAGATGCTAAAGCAATAAATAAAATATCGAGAAGGAATGGAATAGGAATTTTTACTAAATCAAACCTCAGTAAGTTATGTTCAATATTCATTTTGAACGGTATAACATTTATTTAGAAGTTCAGCAACAAACTTTCTAATCAACGAACTGCATTCGGTGACACTTCACATACTTTCATATGACGTATCGATATTAACACGATCAATCGATCTGTACTGCATTTCAAAGAAAAAAAGTAGGTGAAACCTCCCATCGTGTCTGACGTGGCAGTAAATTCAAGTCCATTCGATGTGTTCGGTTATTCCTTATTATTTGATTACATAATAGGAACAATTTTTATAGATTTTTCAGTACACTTTGTGTTTCGATATCACTTTACTTACTACAGTACAGGGATGCGTTTCCGACAATACGTACAAAAAATACTGCTGTTACAATACTCCAATCACAAACTGCCAACCCCCTCGTCGCAGTTACCAAATAACATTTATAGAAAATAATACGTTGCTCATACTGTTCGCGTAGTTTCTATAAATCAGGGCACAATAATTCATTATTTTCCTAGATACAGAGTCATCCTAAAAGTCCTAAAACGATTTTGCAAGGAACAATGCCAAATAATTCATTAATCCCTCTGCGTACCCTATATACTTTCCTTTGATAAATAATATGATAATAAACGTTGCCCAAATATGATACTCTTCAGGGTAAATGCTCGATCAGTATGGACAATATTAATTGCAACTCGTACTGCGTGCAGTGCAGTCGTGCGAATGCATGAAGAACGTAATGGATGTAGATTTTGAAAATTAAATTAATCAATCGTATCAAGGCAACGATCTTTTCGCATTGCGATTATCATTAAATGATATAACACATGCGCGTGTGTGTGTGTATATATATATATATATATATGAGGCGGAGCACCAGGCTCGCACGATTCAGCTCATTTGGATGAAATTACATAGGCAGTACTTTAAATTAACAATAAATAAGTACAGTATCGATACGCGATCTTGATAACACTTACATCGTAGCTGGATATTTATTCCTAATGCGTGGGCTTAATCGTATTATCTCTTTTTATCGAAAACATTGCAATTTTCACATCACGAATTTAGTCTAATTAACGTTTCTGTGAGTGGTCGTCTTGTCTTTTAGACTCGCCAACACGTAATAATCTGTTGGGAGAAGAACACGGTTAGTGATAAGTCTATACCATTGTTATCGTCGACGGTCTGACTAAGACACGGTTTAATTGAATTGCTTTCAATTAAATATTTCAGGTTTGCGGGAGAGGTGTACCTGATTTTTATATTTTTCAAAGGATTCTTTAGAGGCTTGTTCAAAAATAATTTTTTTGGCCAGACCGTCGTAACAGTAAATTGTCAAACTTCTTTCGCAATTGAAAACGATAGACACTTCAAACGAGTAATTAAAATTATGTGGTTTATCTTAATGGGTTCTCAAACATAACCCTGTCGCATGCAAGACCCGGGAGTTTCATGATTAATTTAGCAATGATTGTCGATATATCATTTTCGAGGAAAACCCACAAATTGGTGTAAACTTTAAAATATTGTAATGATATACGTGTTCCTCAAATTGAAAATTCTTTCTCATGGGTTCATTTGAAATATACGCATTATTTATGGCAGAGGCTTCTAATGATTAAAACAAAAAAAAAAAGACAAAAAAAGAAACAGACAAAAATAATCGATAATATTCATAGAAAACATTGCAAAATAAAGTATTACGTGGGTTGGGACAAAGCTTGCACGTAATACCGTGTCTTTGGAGTTTGGGATCGTTTCAACTGGATGTATTAATTATTGAAATTAAAAGTTTACTTTTGTTGGATAGGATATTTTGATCTTTAGGATATTCCATGGGTTTAGCATAGACCTGTCAGAAGGCGCCCCTCGCCATCCATTCGAATAGCCTGAACAGTGGAAGCGCAATGTCTCGTAGAAATGGCAGACACCGCCAAAGCATCGTCGTAATTTGAAATACCTGTGAAGGCCAAACTTCGCGCTCACGGATAAATACCGTTAACGCGTAGAGAAATAATTGACAATGAAAATTTTGTACGATAAAATATTCCCTGTTGCGCAATTTCGGTTCCTCTTGTTATTAGCCTTTAGCCTATTCTCTTGAAAGTGTCGAGTAAACTCGAAGCAATTAATTTGTACTTGATAGCAACCTTAACAATTTTGCCACATGGTATAAGATATTAAAAATAGAAATTATTTTTTTTATACTCTCTTTTTCTTTCATCTTCTTATCTAAACGATCGAATCCATCGACTACGCATGGACATATGATTTCGTACTCTGTAACGCACGTATTGTTCCCGTTACTTATGAGCCGCGAACAATCTTTATATAAATTAGAAGCACAGTCAGAGATGAATTTCTTATATCTAATTAATCGCGAATCTCAATCGCGACTGTATTTTGCCAATGAATTTCGTATGGCGACACACCTATCGTTAAGTGTAAGAATTATACTAAAGGGATTACCAGCCGGTGAATTTCATTACAGGTGTTTCAAATCATGACGGATTTGTAAAGTGGCTCTGAAAAAAGATTAGTCAAGCTTGAGAAATTTTGCGATAATTTTATTCGTACACGGCAAACCTCGCAAATAGCGTCCCGTTTGTACGAATTGCGGGAGTAATTGAGTAATGGGATGAAGGGATGATGTAATCGTGTAACATTGGTAGCATGGAGCAACGTGTGATGAGGAGGACATTCAATTGAAATAACGAAAGTAAGTGTTGCATAAAGAAAGAATGAGAACTTTTAAGAAAGCAATAACTTGCCAACGAAAGTAATGCTAAAGATCGGCATGCTGTCTGCTTTCTGATAATAATATGTCCGCAATGCAATGACAGTAGCGTAACAGGAAATGATTAATCAAAAGAATAATAAAAAAAAAAAAAAAAAAAAAAATACCAGAAGGCCCCATAAATACCATTATCGAATTCGAATCTAAGCAATGATACAATCTCTAATACTGCTGATGATCTAAATCGTAGTTACAATTAAAATAACGTAAAAACGCGCCTACTTAACGTACCAACGTCCCACTAATCAAAAGACAAGTTCTAACAGTACAAGGGGATCATATTCAACGATGAGTTTTACTTACTGTTCTGGAAGAACACGAGGCTTGGCAGAATCGCCCGGCCAATCGTAGAGATTTGGCAGTGGACTGCCATAATTAGCATCATACATTTTGCTCATGATAAACTGCCTTTTGTCCTTTGGCTCCGGATACTCGCTGGCCAAGCCATCTGCCGAAAGAATCATTAATCAGGACGTCAAGAGGACGATGAAAAACTTTGATGAAACTGTGTCAAATTGCATCCTGACTCGAATTCAAATTATTTATATCGGGCAGACCCCATTGACTTACTTTGTTTGTAAGCATAATCGGCGATTCTGCAGGCGATGTCGATGGAGCATTCGCGAATAATGTTCAGTGGCGGATACACACTACCGCGATCAAGATCTTCATCCGTAACATGATCTGCAACAGCCTGGGCTGATATCAGGAAGAGTTCTTCCGTGATATGGTGGCAACCGGTACCGATAACGCCTAACGCGATACCCGGGAATATGTATGCGTTATTTCCTTGTCCTGGACTGAACGTTTTTCCATTGTAATGAACTTCGCCGAACGGGGAACCGGATGAGAAGATACATCTGCCCTGAAGGTATATGGATTGATGATATTAGAAGAGGAGATAATATTTTGATTAGCTTTAAGGACAAAATCATTAAACTTACGTCGGTGTGATCGTATGCCTGTTGGGCAGTACATTCAGCCTTGCTTGTAGGATTACTCAAAGCAAAGATCAAAGGTCTTTCGTTGTTCTTTGCCATCTCCTTCAGAACTTCCGGTGTGAAAGCTCCTGCAGCTGCCGATGCTCCTGTGGGGGAGGAATATTTTGATTTTAGAAAGAAATCACTGATTATTCAAGTGTCGAGGGACACTTACCAATCAGCACCGTAGGCTTTACTTCTCTGACAACATCGATAAGGTTCTTCATGACTTTGTGATCCTTTGCGTACCAGACCTTATGACCTTCTAAATGACCTTCTGGACGATTCTGTACGAGGAGACCATCGATATCCATCATCCAGATATTATCTCTTGCCTGCTGTTCGGTACAGCCATCAGCTTCCAATGCTTTAACACAGAGATCTGCTATTCCGATAGCAGCCTAATTTTAAAAATAAAAAGATATTAAACATAAATTACATGAACGAAGGGGTAATAGAAATAATTTCCACAGAGCACATACTTCTCCAGCTCCCAAGAAGACAAACTTATTATCAGACATCTTCCTCTTAGTGATTCTCTTAGAAGCAAGGATACCTGCTACAGCGACAGCAGCAGTACCTTGAATATCATCATTAAAAGTACAGTATTTGTCACGATACTTATCAAGAAAACGGAAAGCATTGTGATTTCCAAAGTCTTCGAACTAGAAGCATAAAGGTATCAAAATCATTATACACACTCCCGCAGCCCAACCACATAAATAAATCCTTCCTACCAGTAAAAACTTAATTAAAATCTTACTTGGATAAGAACATTCTGCCCATATTTCTTGACACAGGCAGCCATGAACTCATCGATAAGTTCATCGTACTCAGCACCCTGACTCCTAGGCTTGTTCAAACCAATGTAATGTGGGTCGTTTCTGAGTGTCTCGTTGTTGGTACCAACATCAATAGTAATTGGCAAACACTGATGGGGCTTAATGCCAGCTAAAGCAGTGTAAAGAGCCAGTTTCCCAACAGGAATTCCCATGCCGCAAGCTCCAAGATCGCCGAGACCCAAAATACGTTCACCATCCGTCACACAGATGGCACGTACAGCTTGTTCAGGCCTTGCGAGGGTGGTATAGGAAAACGCAAGGTAGAGTGGTAGGTACTTTTTCGATTTCACAGCGGATCTTTCGTGGGTACTAACCAATTATTAAGGATTTCATAAATGTGGCCCTTGTCGTATATGGTAATAAAGAGACCGCGTGGCCTTCGATAGATGACACCGAACTTCTGACAGGCAAGTCCCACTGTGGGCGTGTAGATGATCGGCATCATTTGCTCGATGTTCTCGCTCAGCAGACGGAAGAACAACCGTTCGTTTCTTTCCTGCCGTCGAACAATCTAGTTACCTAACGATACGTATTCGTTTGCGTTTTCCGAGTCGCGTCACGTTAACGTGTCGGAGGAAACTTTGCACTTTTTTTTATTTTTTTTTTTTTTTTTTTTGGTAGACACGTGTTACCTGAAGTTCCACGAGGTAAAGATATCGGTTCAGATCTTCTGTGTATTTCATGACGGATGCTTTGCAGAGAGCCAGCTGTTCCTCTTGCGTCTTAAATCTAGGTGGTTGAAGTCCATGAATTCCAAGGGAGATCCGTTCGTGTAGCGTAAAGGCCAGACCCTGCAAAAATAGTGCATTAGGCATCGGAGGACATTCAATTTGTATAATAGATTCATCAATTGGTACCAGTGGATTAGGCAGACCTTGTTCAGTCGTGGATCTCTGAGATGACCGATACCCTTGACCATATTAATGGGTACTACGTCACCGGCTATTTCATGAATCTCCCTTTGCTGAATGTCCTTGAATGCAGGATGTGAAGGAGGTAGCGTCCGCGCCCAGGTCCCGGCTCCATTCCTGCTGCAGGATGGTCTGTGGAGAAAAAATTCGTTTGGCTTATCAAGGATCCCAATTCACGAGGCTATGTTTGCCCTGGTAATTGTTGGATTATTAAATTACAGCACAATTAACGAGATAATCTACGATTACAATAATTCACATGTACAATGTCAATTTTTGCCCGTTAGTTGGATATTTAAATGAGTAATTCTATAATTTATTGTTTTAGATAACCTCCCACGTATTCTCCTGTTATACCTGTTCATTGCGGATAAACGTAAAACTGCAAAAAAAAGGTTATCGACTTTTCTCTGCTTTCACAAGAAACAAACGACGGCGCCAAGAATGCCATGAATATCGATCAGCTCCCGTATCGGAATATCGAGTGTTTGTTTCATGCTTTAATGGCTCGTAGTCATCGTCGCGTTACTGCACTTATGATTCTAAACTCTGTTATATAGTATAATACAATAAAAACCAAGGACATACAGCATACCGACCCACAGAGCATAATTTAGTAAGTCATTATCTAAAAAATTGTCGATCGCCATAGAAACTCCCTACCATCTTTACAATTTAATAAAGTAGTTCATCAAAATTTATTCACAATTTCAAATATCATTTTATAACCAGCGATTATTTCACAAAAACAATTTTCAGTGACAACAAATAGATAGCGCCCACATCATTCGCCCGAATTGCCAGTAGCAAACGCACGTGCGTACATGCGTGAGAATTCGCCAGCACACATGTTTTCATCAAATGGATTATAAATGGCTCTCGTGGGTGGCCATTATTAATTCCGGGAACAATCGAGTCAGTGAAAACCAGTAGCAGCTACATAGCTCTAGTCACTCGAGTTTCATTATATGCAATTATCATGTTTACGTAATTCAAGCACCAATAAAAATAAAAAAACATTTCGAAATTGTCCATAACCAGCAGCATAAAAAAATCCGATAAAAAAAAGGCCATCGTGCATAATTGTAAAGGCGAGAAAAAAAGACCTTGAGTGCGTCCGCCGCGTTAGATTACACGTCCCACATATGAAAAATGATCCCATAAGAATTTGACGATTCTGTAAAAATGTATAAGTACCGCGAGTTCAGTAAATTTTTATTTGCACACCTAACCGCACTCATGCGACATCACATGTGTATTCGTGACTCTAACCAAGCACTCGATTGCTGATCGTCATAGGAACATTGACAAGAAACACATTCCCAGCGTATCAGTCATTGAAAAAATAATTTCTTGAATTTTTATTCACTCGTTCAACTGCACACTCCCTCGGTTAAGGCATTAACCTCTCTTGTCACGCGACCATTCTGGTCACTAAGGTTGACGAACCGATTTTATAATTACATCTAACAGACATCGAAAGTCCGGCAACTGCGAACGATTGCCAATTTGTTGCCACGTGCTCGAATATCACGAGAGCTTCGAATTACTGAACTTGAGCGTATTACAATAATGCATTAATTTTATCGCCGCAGATGATTTCCAACCTTGACGATATCAAGCAGAGATACCGAACTTTAAAAATAACATTAAAGTTGGAAAATCAATTGTGTCTTGACAAAGAGATAATTAATAATCGACTATACGCAAATTACATACAGACCGTTAATACAGCCACGTCAAATGGATCAAAGACAATGTTGTTCCTGCAAAGACGTTCTTTCACGGTTACAACAATTATTATTGCATTATTGCCGTTCTAATGTGCTACATAAAGATTAAGAACTCGACAATTTAACGTGTTCCTTATCACAAGGTTAACTACATCGCAATACAATGACTTTACCGTATCATCGACTTTGACATAATATACGATCCTAATAAGAATTTACGCTTTATTCACAATCGCATTATCGGGTAGTCTAGGAGAAAAAATGACTGCGCGAAATACGAAGACGAGTAAAACCGTAAAGTAAGCCAGGCTGCCATTCATTCTATTTTGGTACAGAGACCGAATCGAGGCACGTCGTCTCTCGGCTGGTTCCACATTTTCAAATGGCTATAACTCGACAGTGTTCACAATTCGTTTCCTTGACATTAGTTAGTTCTTACGGTTTACGCAATGCACTTGAGGTTCTCAGGTGCGCGAAGGCAGGACAGTCTATTCTTGCATCGATGGCAGAGTGCCAGTCACAAAAAAAAAAAAAAAAAAAATGAAAAGACGTTAATAAATCTTATGTAGTTGTCACGCATGAATTTTTCTTTGTTTTCAGTCTCTTGCACGCGACAGCTGAGGTACCCTGAGTGACGTGGAAAACGATGACAGAGCCTAAAACTAATAACGGCACTTTTAATCGTACAGAAAAAAGATGTTAAAAGGGAATTAAAAAAAGAAATAATACCAACTGTTACGAGACCAAGTGAATCAAACGTACGGGACCATAGCGAGATCAAGGTTAATTCTTCAAGGATTATTTTTCTTGACTCTTTTTTTCCGAATTCATGCATCGATTTTCAACGCTGCGATTTACTTAAGCCGGACGCTTTGCGCTTCGATGGTCACTGGCATGGCGACTGATTGCCAGGGTTATGTCATGGGTGTCATTTGATCGATATTAACAATTCTTGCTCCCCAGTCGATGATTATGAGGACAGGATCATCGTGGAGTGCGGATTAGCCTTGTTCATTGCAATTTCCTCATTCCCTTTGAGCGACTTGATGAGCGTGACGTATTAAGGGTATATACAAGTATATATACTATGAAATGACCTGGATTCATTTTTTATAAGGTGAGTCAGCTGTTGATTATACAAATAATTATTACAGTATAAATCATTATGCATAATTAAAGTATTAATTATTGAAAATCATTATCAAACGTCTCCAAGCATCTGAGTGCATATTGCAGATACTAAGAATGATTTTACAATTTTTTTTTTTTGTCAAACCAGAAGCTGTATTGTATACATTGTTATTCGCTATAACCGACTGAGATAAGAAAATTTTGTATCAAAAATGCTTAATCAGCGGCTACTGTGTTCCGGTATACTTGAGACTCGTGTACCTGTTGATGATTATTAAACGTAATGCAACTTGACACTTACGGGATGACGTTTTGTTTTCGACACAAAAACCAATAAAGTCGTATACGATTGTTTTCAAAATACTGATAAGCACTGCTATACGATATATTTTTAGAATTGAAATTCCTAGTTATTTTTAATTCACTTGTGAATGCAGTGTCTTTTTTATTGTATACCCACAATACTTTTATAGGTAACGAGAAACAAAGGGAATTGTTTGCACCGAATGAATTTTACGTAGAGACACAATTTAATTAGTGTTTAAACGTACCGCGAATTTTTTTTGCTAAAATCACAGTCTTATGCTATATGGACAAGTGACGTTGATTTTGTTAAATTGATTTTAGACAGATAACGATAATAATGAGCAGAACTAATCGAAAAGATAACGTTGCCATAGCTATTAAAAAAAACCATATGCCATCCATTAGATTTCATATTGTACATTTAATACCTATATTGAGATATCGCGAAGCTTATAATATTGTTGTCAATTATATATTTTTGATGTGCATCTTATTATTGGATTTTTTTTCTTTATTAGATACTGATTTTATCAGCTGTCAACCCTGAAAGGGATATAACATTCTTATCGAAGATTCAGTATCAGTTGTATTTTCTCACAGACTGATGTAAGGTCTCATCAGGAATCTAGATGAGACATTCAAAGAGTGGTAGCCTCGATTTTATCTATTGACACGTTGGGCATATTGCTAATTGATCCAAGGATGGATTGCTGATTGATTTAATCACTGGATATGTCAAAAACATACATTTTATGATAATAACGGAAATCGATATTGCCACATTTGTCAAGTTTAATTATTGCAGATAACGTTTCACTATATACTTGTGTAAGAATGACGAGTTAATCGAATATAATACTGTGTAGAATTTTAAGCTAAATCTTTTTATTAAATTCAGTTATCAATTGATTCCGAGTGTGATAAGATAACACGTATACGGTACACGAGTAGTTGTTTCGATTGTAAAAATCATGCGCGATGTATTGTTGATTATTAAATAAAAGAACTGTCAGAAATTTTCACTCACCAGCGCATCTATGTCTGTTTTATATGATGATAAATGTGGTAGACACATTTCTACATATTTTATGCGATCGTGATGATTAAAGGTCTACAAATGTTTTATTTAACGTTTGGGATATGTCAACTGGCACGTGGTTTCACATATGTATATGTATATTGATCAAATAACGTATGACGTACGCCGGATGGCGAGGCTCGTGCCTAATTTTTGGACTATGAAAAAATAATACAAGACGAGAAACGGACAATTCTCACCTCCGAAACACGTGATAATGTAATATATTTCATAACCGACTTCACTGACCGAATCAATAATATTAGAAATAGTGAGTAATGCGAAGCAAAGAGAAGCAGTGAGTAATTTTTACGCAATGCATAATGAAACGGATCCGTCATATTAATAAAAATAATCGATGTGCGATAATGAAATTATTACAGAAGCATTATAAAGGAAGACAGTACAGCGAGTGGTTAGCAAGGAAGTAACAAAAAGAAAGAGAACAAATAAAATAATATTCTGACTACAAGCTACTACGAATAAAGTATTTTGACTGTTAAATCAGGCATTCGATGATTAGAGTAAAATGTTATAATTAAGTAATTTATAACGTCAAGCATTTAGAAACTGTCAGGAAGAAACCATGGCTGGACGAAGCATAGACGAAAATAGGTTAAAAAAAGCTGGAGGATAGGTTGTCCTAGGTTCTTGAGGGTATTGAGATAGGATGACAGAAATGCCAAAATGGATCATGAGTTTGGCAACGTCCCACAAAACTGTGGCTCAGGTTGGCCTCGTATCGATCGGGGTCTGCTGTTCCTATTTCGAGCCCTGCATTGCGGCAATGGGAGGTTACGTGAGTTTCCATGCAGCAAGGTTCGAATTCGAAATTCGCATAGGGTCTAATCAGTCTTATGGATTCACCTTTAAACAGTATACACACACTCTATACACATATTATAAATAAAAATGTATACTCACAATATAGATCTCTGTAGAAAGAACATCTCGCTCGCGAACTACCAGCACGCACCGAACACCACCCTCCCACTATCGGATTTGCGCGCGACTGCGCGATTTAACGTCTTTTCGACTGAGTTCTAGACTACTCGGCTACCACGCCGCCTTCTTCTTTTCAGACTCGATTGCCACCTAGTTGTCAGCCCGTCTGACTGGCACGCTACTCACTATCCTACTCTCTCTCCACGAGTTTTGTCAAAGGAGTAGGGTCCAGCGTGTGGGAAGAATCGAAGAAGTTCCGAGCGAGCATGCCTCGAGCTCGAAATTCCCGAGAATGTACGAGAATAGCCGAACGTTGCCGAGGGGGCGCCACGTCCTTGTACCTTCACTTTGAAGCGGTAACCAGCGGCAGGTGTGAATTAGATTACGGATATGTCTCCGTAGGGAACTTATATAATTGTGAATTCGTATACGTAATTCATGCTATAATTATTTAACGTTATTTTCTTAACTATATTCACTTCATGGTAAATTATTTACTTTATTTGGCGCGCTCATTGAGTTACTTGCTTTGTTCGAATAACGGCAGTTTTTAAAAGTTTACGTTACTTGAGGGCGCTGTAACTTTGAATCCAGAGCTTCTGGGTAATTTGGCTTTGACAGTTGAATTGTTGCGTCTCTTGGAAGTGTCGTGTTTGATATATTAATTTATGGAAATTTCCTTTGTTTGTGATTATTGAAGTGCTGGATTATTTGATACATCCACAAATGCTGTACTACTCTGATTGGATTAAGGTAAAATTGTTTCTGTACTCTCAAAGATGTAACCTGTATTATGTCCGTATGAATTCTAGTTGATGGATCGTGGTCATTTATATATTTTACTGATTGTTTTGTCCTTCCCTTTAATTTACACAATAAATTCATCGAACCGTCGAAAATCGAGGCTCGGTTCGGTCCGTAAATTGTGTGCCTGAACACGGGAATTCGAAATGTCAATTTTTATAGCAGGTCAGAGAAAGGGTTGAATTATTGTGAAATTATATTGCTCGTGCATTTTTCACGCCTCACCCAGAGCAACCGCTCATGCGATCTAATATGAAAATTGTCGTTGCAAATATTCTGCATTATTTTCTCCTTTTCTTCTTTTTGAAATTGCGTAACGGAAATTTCCGTCTTCATACACAATAGCTGGCTGGGTCAATGGTTTTCGTGAAAGGGAAAACGCAGATGGGATTTCTGAATTCGTACGGTTAATTTTATTGGTATGCTAATGATGATTGTATTACATTTGAGTAACTTATGAGATGATTAGGCAAGAGCCTCAAAACTGAATAAGAAAATACATCCGCGAAAAGCGGATATCGCAGTTCGTGAATCGATCAAGAAATCTGATTGTTCGCGTCACGACTGCGACGCTTTCAGATACTTTTTAACCGCGAGGGAAAGTCTGGGGCGTCCCGGACGCAACTTTGTAAACTTAAAGGCACCGTTAAAACACGGTACAGCGATTAAGTTTTCAGGGCTCAGGAACTTGCAACTGGGTCGCCCCTAATGCTTTACTCGACTGTTCGTACGAAGCAATCGGAAAGTAATAAACGGACATAGCTCACGTAGTTTAACTGGAATTGCCTGACGTTTGTCATTTATCACAAATCGCTCATAGAGAACGGCCCGATCAATTCTTACTCGCAAGAGAACGGATCGGCTATCAGCAAGGAACATTTCTCTTGGTAAAAATGGTTGTGCGCTAAACTTTAGCAAACTCCTTCCTGTTCCTTCTGTGCTTGCCTTTTACGACTTTCTGATAGCAACGTTAATGCATGATTTATTATAGCTGGTACGGAATGAGAGTATGACAATTCGTTAGCGATAGCAGTTCGATTGAAATAAACATAATAGTATTTACAATGTGATAGATATACATAGGTATTTCGCATAGTGCTAATTTAGGTACATAACTTAGTAGTATAGTATTTTCTCTCTTATCTCTTATCTTCTTTTTAAATATTAATAACATATAAATAGCAGTAAACGTTAGTGGTCATCGATCACACGTATAAATCTTCTTTTTTTTTTTCATTCATTCTCTCCACTCATTCGCACACGCGTCTTATCTACTACGAGAAATCACTCGACTCGTCTTATAAAACGACTATTGATTTGGGTTAAATTATCAACGGATTATAAACCTATTAAAAATATTCACAATGGTCTAACATACACGACAATAGTATAACTATTTAAATTTTATAGATACACCATTTGATATTGAGTTCGTAATCGCCGTTTCTCTTTTTATCAATACAATTTCACTATGTATCGTTATTGGAGAATTTTTACATTTTTTTTTTTTCCTTTTTAAAATTGCTCGTTCTCTTCGACGTGGGCGTCGACTATTGCATCGCGTCTGTAATTTTTATTATCGGTATTTTCGATGTTCAGCATATTACGAAGTAACGTGGCTGTTTATTTTTTAAAATTAATTTCTTTAAATTTTTAATATTAGTTAAGTCTTGCGAGAAGACAAACGGAATTTTTTATTTAGTGCTGAACGAGATACGTTCTCATGAAAAATGAATTGCTTCGATTTTAGATTCACGTGAAGCAACGTAAAGTTGCAAGAATGTGCAAGAGTTTTCTTTTTTTCTAAAAACTTTCGTTCAACGAAAGATCGTGTAACAATATTTTTTATTTATCTACTAATGACTATCGAATAATGAAGAGAATCAGTAATGGCGATTATTCAATTCGAAATGGTACTATTTCGTTCTAATTTCAAGTAGTCATCAGTTTAGGGTGTCAATTGATGTTCATTTTTAAAAAGCAAATATTTTTTCGGACTCCGTGCTTCGTGTATACAGATTTACTGTCAGATCATCTTCGCTTCTATGAAGAACTTTTGATACGGAAATGACGGAAGTACAAAAAGGATCAGGTTCCACGTTATAATTGTCTGTCGTTTAGGAGAATTCTAATGGCTGCGTTCACTCGTAACAGCTGTAATTTGTGATTCGTGTTGGACTAGAATTTTCCAGAAAATTTCTGAGACGCTTCCGGCTGGCAGAGACAAAAAGCCATTTCAGACGGTGGCTTAAAGCCAAAAAGGTGCTGCGACTTGTGTTCAACGTCCCCGTGTTTCTTCTGGATGACTTATTAAATTCGATTTCGGCAGGAAAGTAAAGTGCGCGACGAACAGGGTCCTACGATTGCAGACGGATGTGTCAATTGTGTCTCATATTCTTATTTTTCACTCTTATAGCGAGTATGCATTTCCTTTTGAGAAATATGAAAACTGTCATTACCCCATGAGCTATTGTGACGTCATAGATTATCAATCAAAATCAGTATAACAAATCGAATGAACCGTTCGTACGACTCAGCTCAGAGTCGGCTAGACGTTATTTATCACGAGGAGTAATTAGCCAGTGTAAGGATTCCATTGACTTTGTCTCTTTTTTTCTTTCCTTTTATTTTTTAATGTGTCCCCATCCACCACTTCGCATACAATATGGCGTCCGTCGATCGCTGTTACGAACGAATCTCCTAAGATCAATGACCTGATACAATGAAGATGAATTTACAAGGATTTCAGTGACGATAACATGATAATGTCAGTGGGAAATATTCCTTTGACAATTCCATTGAAGAAAATAGACCTAGGATGGTTTCTCTCGTATGTCCTACGTCATATACGATTCAACGACTTAACGTTGCTGCTTCGAATGATTCCAGATGATAACGTGGACAAAGTTCCTCGCGAATCGAGACGCCAGACCACTCGAAGCGACGCTGTTCCCGCAGCATCCACGTTCCACTTGAAAAACTAGCCGAGCAAAAGGCAAATGGCGAAGAGTAGAAGAATCTGGGAAGCTGAAACAAAAGAAGAAAAATCCATACTCGTATATAACGTGTGAGTGGCTGCGTGCACGGGCGCTATCTAACGGTAAATATTTGTCTTTAAAATAACAAGCTGCCATTAGACTCCATCGGATACGTCAGACTTGCCATTATAATTTGCCATTGACATTGAAGGTTCTGACGTATTCTGTCCTTCCACTTCGATATTTGGTTATCGTGAGGTAACGTGTGTTACATGGTTAAAAGTTCCCCCCCTGTAATACTGTACAGTCAATTATTATGTAAGGTATACGTGGAGTATCAAAATTAAATAGGCTTCGTTAACGTATGAAAATTTATTTTGAGCTTCGAAACGCGTTCTAATCTCTAATATCGTTTAATGACTGCAGATCATTTTACTTTTCAGAAATCTACGCTCAAATCTAGTGCTGGCAGAGGGGCGCTGTCTGTCATTAAATATCATCCCTAGGCAAGTTCATAACGGCGCAAACCGATATGGGGTATGTTTCAGCGTAACGTGATCTCGTATCAAAGTCAACGTTACGAAGTTATCTCGTAGCTCCAAGGATCTGCTTGCGACGATAGTCGTGATTCGCGATGTTAATTACCGCGAGTTTTGGACTATGGTAATTTTCCCGAAACTCTCCTGAGAGATATTATTTTATAACCACAATCAACAGAATCGTGATGCGAACTTCCTATGTGTCTTCTAACTTGAAACTGTTTAAAGTAAGCTTGGAATGTTAAGCATTGACTTTGTTCTCTTGCCACGATAATATTCTTGGAAACTATCATTATTTATAGAATTTATTTATCTGATAGTTCTGGCCTTATCGATTTACTTATTAGTTTTCGCAAATAACTTTGGTATTATGCTTTTCAACTAATCAGAGTGATAACTCCAAGCGATCTAGATTCGTTGCATCTTTGTGCTCATAGGATTAAAGTTTTATTGGAGATTTACTGTCTAAATTGACACTTTGAAGTTGAATATTTGACGCCACTCGAACGACTGGAAACTTTCCCTATAGATGTGCGGCTATATATATATCTTAAGATGGCGAATAAAAATTTGAACGTATGATAGCAATAAATATTTTTGTTCTAATATTAATTATTAATATTAATTAGACTCTGATTAACTGCTCTTCTTACTCAATTTAAAGCTTTCAGTCACTCGCTTCAACTTGGCTACCTGTTGATCTCGCGATTCTACTAATTGGATTATTCACAATTTTCCAAGAATTTATTACAGCAGTAACATAGAAGAACTAGTGATACTAAAATTGTTGTAGCAATAAATTCACTGTTGTTAGAAAACTAAGTAAAGTATGCAGGATGTGCAGTTAGCACAGTTTCAATTCGCCGGAATTCAGTATCTGAAAAATACGCGAATATTTTTTGCCAGAAGATAATATGAATGTTAATGTCACGATTGCTGGATACTATTGACTTTTATCGGCCGTACAAATAACGAATATACAGAAAAATATTCGCCGCATCAATCTCACCATTGAGTTTTAGCAAAAACTTTGGCAGAGTAGAAAATTAGCGTCAGAGATAGTTGAGAGCAAATAAAAGAGTATTTACTTTCTAGAAAGACAAAAAGATAAATTGAAAATTTACTCTTTCTTATTGCTACTTGACAAGTATCCGACTTTTATGAACTTTTTCAAAGGTAAACTGTAACTGCGTTACGTCGAAGTGCGCGACGGGTTGTGCTGTGCATGTAGATTGTAGAGACTCTCACAAAATTGGGCCATGATGTATTATGTATTTTAAAAACTCAAACTATATATTTCGTTTGACATTTTAGCAAGTTTCGCGCATAATTTCATGACTCGCGTCTCGTAGCTATTGCAAGTATATTTTCGTTGCGGATTTATTTCACTGCTTATTTTCTTACAACGTGACATTTTTACTACCTTTTTTTTTTTTTTTTTTTATAGATCATCAACAGCCATCCCTATTGTCCTACCGGACGAAATTCTTCAGAGACGTCGCCGTGACTTTTAACGCGTGGAATATACGAAGTGAATATCGCAGACGCCATATAAAATTTGCTGGTGAGTGACCTAGTTTTATTTTAGAAGCAACGTTATTTCTCAAGTTTATCCCCGTATAACGGCGGTCCATGATCTCGTACAGGCTCGTTCGTATCAACTTGTTGGCGCGTCATGGACATATATTTTTGCGAAAAAGTGACTTTTTTTTGCAAGATTCTGGTTGCCATGGAGTGAAGCTTCATTTGTGGGATTTTTCAAGTTTTTGACAAACAAAATTATAGATCAGATATAAGACTTGACAAGTAAGTATACTTCATGCGACATACGTATAGCAGTGATTCCTTATTGTAGTATTGATACGTCATGTGCGACGATCTACAAATATATCGGATCTATATTAAATTCTCGTGGCGAAACCCCTTTCGCTTATTGATGGCCGAATAGAATATGGTAGAAAAAGGTTGAATGAGAAAATTCTTCTGAATTCAGGTCACTCGATATCCCTGGAGCATTGAGATAGAACCAGTAACTGTCCCATTGGATGGGATTTAATTCAGGGATGCTGGAAGGTACGATTTGATCGACTTATTCGATATGAACCAACAGGCAAATAGGAATCACATAACATAATTGTATTTTATTGCAAGTAGAGAAGAAGGGGTTGAAATCTTTGCTTTCCGAGATTGTTTCATTAATCAAGATAACTAGCAATTTAATGGCACTGCTCTCATTGCCTTGTACGTCCCTATAGGGAATAACGTGACTTTATGCACGTTCCGGAGCAGTGATGCTGTGCGAATCTGCACGTAGCCGTTTCGCTAACTTATTATCCCCGCTCTATCGGATTCTCACGCAATATCCTTACCCGCGGTCAGGATCGAATGTCTTACCCGTCCACGTAGTTGCATTGCTCAATGGCGTCTTCACCGTGTAATTGTCCTCCTCGTCCAGAAATACGTAACTTGCGTTAAAACCAGTCCCGTCTAACCTGTCGTTACTCTTGAATGTCACGCGAAAGAACTTCCGGTCGCTCTCCACATCGAATTCCTTGAGTTGTCCGCAGTGTCTGGAGAACTTCCGGTCTTTGCCCATGTAATTCGAAAATTCGACAAAATCGCTAGCCGACACTGCTTCGCATCTGTAAAATCAAAAGGATTACATATTTTTCTAATTTCCTTTCCGATGATACACAGATATATCACGTCAACAAAGTATATTAATTGAACCAGAATGATGTTTATCATAAAAGTTAATAATCAAAAGTTCCCAGTAACTTCTCTTCCGCGATCCAAAAATATTCTTAAACTAATTTCATTATATAGTACCATACCAAGAGAAGCTAATTTTTATATTTTTCTTAAACTTCAGATCGTATCCTGAAACAGTTCCTCTCTGTTCATTTCAAAAAGAGGAGCAATGAATTTTGAAAATTCTCATCGACTTCATCTATAACAAGTCAGCACGAGCTACAGAATCCGGCACTATGAAATTTAAACTCTCTCTCTCGTTCAATTCTCCATTCAATGGAAATTGGAAAAAAAAAAGGACATAATCGTTCATTCAATCCTGGAAGCTGCATCCAGAAAATCTGAAGGATTCTTCTCTACAAGGTATTCCACGTATGACTGTCCCGGGGTAAGTCATAAATTCCTTTCATGGCCCTCGAGTGGCAGTTCCATAAGTAATCCAATCTTGGGTATTCCGTACATAACTCCCGTCACATACGTGCATGTACGTGCAGTTGCGCTGAAACGTCCTGTACCTTTTCTTAACCGGCAATCACGTCGCACCTGAATCCCTCTGTATCCCGTATTCTAGTACCACTTCGCAGCCTCTCATTTTATTAATACATTGCTCTGAAAAAATTCATGATTTCCAGTCGATATTCAAAGAATATGCCTGGACTCCTGAGGTTGTAAATTTTCAACGCTATATCCAATATCTATCTAGTTAGAACTGCCCACGTACGCGTTCCATTGTTACTTTGCGTGAGCTACAGCCATTATATAGATTTCGAGAATAATAGATGTATATCGATCAATCAGAAGAGATATATATATATATATATGTAGAGTATATATGAGAATTATTGAATATCCAATTTTATATTGTAATAGTCAATTATTTTTTATCCATATAGTTCACTGATCTTCCCAGTCATTCGATTCTCTTTTCCCATAATCTTGAAAGCAAGTGGCAATGATAAATCTTGTACATAATTTTGACAGATCTCCACTCGCTAATCATTTTCATAATCACTGTTGAACAGTCAAACGTTTCTGATCACGAAGAAATTATTCTAACCAAAATTCTCGTAGTCTCACGTCAGAACGACCTGACAAGTTACTCGCGTAACGTGGAGGGTAAAGATAATTGATTTATGTTCGATCGAAGTTATTTGGACCTTCTGTCACTGGGGGGAACCGACGGGTGACGTTCTGACATCAATTATTCGATATACCTCATCCTCGAGCAGAGTCAATGTACATAGAGATACAAAGGTTGAGAAGTACATAAAAGGCTTTAGAGCAAAGAATATTTGTGAACTTAAAGGAAACGTTGACCGTGAAATAAATGAATAAAAAATCCACCAAAGGACAAGGTCAGAGGAGAAGACAATGGGAATGCCCATGAAAATTACAAGTCGGCCAATTCAATAAGTTCCAGTTTAAAAAGAAATCAATGCGATACCGGAAACGGAAGTTGTGCCTCGCTCATCTCCGCTTTATGATCACTACGAAGCGGGTCTCTGGGGATTCGAATTATTCTCGTTACTACAGTGTCCTCAAAGGTATAAATTGTGACGTGCCTCCTGTTTTACCCACGTCAACCCTCTTCGATTTCGTTCCACTTTCGTGTAATCGATTCAGTAGCCACCAGGGCTTCGGTCTGATTTCCTGATGCTGCACGGTAGGTAATTATACGTGGAAAAGGCCCGATCAGATTTGATCGAGACCTCACGTACTAGATACCCAAGTACAGTGTCTCTCGTATTTGGGAATGATTTAACAGAAAATTCTTGACATATGTATATTTATTTAACTTTCACTTTCCTTGGACACTCTCACAGGCTGCTGCACTATTTCTTTGGGTCTCTTAATGAAGAATAACGATAAGCTTCTACTGCTCGGTGAATCGTTAATTCTACCAAGCAGCGTTACCGCTAAAGGAAACTCTGCGAGGAACGAACGTGAAGCTGAAACCTTAACTTACGGTAAGACTCCTTCGACGTCGAAGTAGTTGAAGTGGAGGTGAACCCTCTCGTCCGGTTGACCGTGGAAGAAATAATAGCACTCGGTGTCACGTGGATAAAATCCTGGATAATTTGGCGATGCGAAGGTACCGTTACGTGTTTCGTTACTATTGAAAACGAAGGCGCAGGGATATTCTGGCAGTTGTCGTCCTGTCGTTATGCCAAAGTCTGAAACATATTGAATTTCATTGCAACGGCCGATTGGCGTGACTGGATCGGAAGAAAACGAAATTTTAATTAATTCCGAAGAAAGAAACTTCCTCGTGACTCTATAAAGCTTGTTAGTTTTTATAGCCATCTTTGTCACTGAAGATTTTGAGTATAATGTCTTTGCACATCTTTCCAGGGATGCAGTTTACAATTAGTGCAAGAGCGACTATTGGGATTTCGTATTCGTCGCACTCTGCTGGCTAGTTCCTGACATCTTTCTCAACGCGGTGCAATAAGTTTCTGGTTTTACGAGTGGGGTCTCTGTATAAGGCCACGTGAACTCATAAAAAAAAAAGAGTGCCCGACCCTGTAAACCTACTAAGTCACCGCTGCATTTGCCAAATGCATTTTCACTGTCTTGAGCACCTTTCGCCAGTTTGTTTACTTATATTTTCCTGATTTTCAATTAAGACGCAAGGTTTATGGCGAGAAGATTTTTGAATGCGTTATAAAAGACATTACTTGTGATTAATATTCTGGACGACGTTATAATTTATTATTTTCAATTTGCTTCCGGAGTATTTCTATTAGAAGAAATATACTGATTGAAACATCGATCATGAAAATCATTAGTTAGGTTAATGTGGTATCATTAGGTTTAACTTCTTTTTCGTGTCAAACGTTATTTCTGGTCTCACGTGAATCCGATGCGAAACGGCGGATTTCGTTAAAATTGAAATCGTCATGTATTTTCGTATCGAAATTATTCGTCTGCCAGCGAATATAATGGCAATCGTTCAACCTGGTGGAAAGCGAGTAAAAGTTTGATGCTCGATAAATTGTTTATATTGTATCATAAATCCATGATATACGTGCCCTTTGAGAAGTCTGATTCGTGATTTGCTATCGTAGCGCGAAATAAATACGTTTTTGGCTATTCGATCAGCACGAAAAAATTGTAATTTTTATAACCGCAGGTAACTGTAAAGTTGCATCGTTTTAAATCTTGTGAATTCATAAGCAACGTTGACGAAATACAATAATTGACTTATAAATATTACTACTATAGTATCATAAAAAAAAAAAAATAATATAACCCAGGGAACTATAAAACATTATATTACAACGAAAAGGGCATGATTCATCAGCTGAAAATTTTTTGGCAAACTCTTTACACGGAAACGCTCGGGTTTAACGAGTATTCATTTATTTCAAAGTTCAACGTGATACTGACATTTAAAAATGTTCCAATGGCAGTACAGTCACAAAGTTCGTTATACCAGTATCATGAGAAATGACCACCGTGCAGAGTAAAAATTTTAAAGCATCAAACACGAGATATCTTCAGATACGTTTCAAAAGTATCGATAGTTTTAAGGCCCAATGTTATTTTCCACACTCGAAATTTTACGAAGTGTTTTACGGCAACTGGAACCGCGTATTCAATTTTTACGAGAACATTGAGTCTCGACAAGTAGCTAAAATGTCCTTCGAAAATGTATGCTGCAGATATGAATGTACTTTTTTTTTGCCATGAGTCATAACGCGTCACCAGTAGTAAAAATAATGTTACGTGTTTACGAGGAATTTGATTTACGAACAGATAGTATTAGGTACAAGTAAAATTTTTACATTTTAAAATACCATTTACGATCAGGCATTTCATTGATTTTCTTATTTACGTAATACTTTTACACTGTGTTTAAATGTAGACGCGATATCAATTGATTGTCGGCTTTTGTGTAACGCTTATGTGGTACTTCGATGAGTGGTACGATGATTGAGATTTTGTTATTTTATTGAAAAGTAAAATATTTTTTATCCCTTTTATTCGTGACTATCGATCGCTAACCGATCTTGAATTTTATTGGGATCTTAGGAAAATTTTAATCCTGTTTAAATCTCGATTTATATTAGCAAAGCGGATGTTATTTCAGGCGGAAGGCTTGCCGTTGTTTACCACAGTGTGTTTCTACTTACTGTCTCTCGCACAAAGGAACTGGAGTTCAGGCAAACCAGTTTATCAGATTTTACCCGCAAAAGGGTAAATAATTAACGCTGCTTCTTCAGCTTTCCGAGTCGTGCAATTTAATGTCTTAACGTTAAACTTTCTTGACTCTCGTTATTAACGCTGTGAACGCACGCACCGAGTATTTCCCAGATCTATAGGGATCTTTGTGCGCGACCACATCGATCTTGGATTATGGTCCAGAAATGGATGCTGCATCCCCCTGAAGTAAATTATATTGGGGGGCATTGACGTTTATTCGAAAATGAATATACATATTTTACTCATGAACAATTAATTATGGAAAAATCATATTTATTATTTAACAGTGAACAAATATTTCTATAAAATATTCCAAATTTGTGTTAAACCCAAATATGTTTATTGGCTTGAAATCACTTTTGGTTTTCATTTTTGCTCCGGTATACGATTTATACTGAGAGTTGGGTCAGCCGTGTGTGAAGTGTAGAAATGTGTGTATAAACAGACGAATAAACAAGAGGAAGAAGAAAGAGTGAAAGAAAAAGGAAAAAAATGCCAAAAGTGATAAAACACACTTAGTTTGCACAACGCATAAAAGTCCGTTATGACGTTGCAAAGAATCGTAAGAGTTTGAGAACTTGGTTACCCACGACGATGTCGTTATGAACAGGAAGAAAAACCGACGTAAAGGAAATATTATCAGGACAGATACTAGATCTTGGATAACATAAAAAAAAAAAAAGGAAGAGGAGAGAGAAAACGTCGATATTGAAATCATTAAGGGCCTCATTGAAACGCGTATCGCATATTTGATTGCCAATAAAAATCTTTCATACGATAACGAACTATTTGGTATTGTAAAGTCTATTGTGTGTGTGTGGGCAAACAAGATTTTCAATTTTCGGACAGCACATTTTTGTCGATCCTTTGTTTTTTCCCTGTATCAATTGAACTATCCGTCCAATATCGTACATTGCATCGATCCAATGGACAAATAAAGTCGAACCATTTCTATTTATTCTAGCTGCACTCGGTAGAAAACATCAAAAGGTCCAGTCGAGATTTTGCTTTTAATTTGCACTCTGCACTGTTGAACAAAGTATTTTCAAAAATTATCAAAATTGTTAAAATACATTCTATGTCGTGTCCTGATATATATTTATCCTCTACAACGGTATCTCGAGCCTGTCAATATTATACCCAGTTTTTGAAAAATCTTTAAAACTTTTAATACTTAATTTTCCCTTGTTTTCAGATATATACCCCACAGTTTTAGTGCTCATCGAGAACTTATGAAGCGCGAACGACCGTTCGGAGTCGTTAAAGAGGATATTTGGGCTGGTTCGAAACTTGAAGCTTTCTCATAACGCCTTGGGTGCTTCCGAAGGATGGAGTAATTGTATGAAGAAGTCAACGGGCGTATACTTCTCGCGGGTGCACGTGGCGATTTCGTAAAATTGATAAAGTTTCGCGAGAACTTTTATAATACCCGACCGGTTGAAGAATTTTCGACTATATACACGAGGAGCTGGCAATTTATGTTCCACACTGCAGTCCCTGCGATACTGCGCCACGGTGTTACTCCCGTATCCATAGCCACCATAGATAGAAGAGGAATACGTGCTGTACGAGTACCTTGTTACATAATGTAATATTTTACGTAGTTATATGCGTATATAGACACACACGTCGGTATATAATGTACGTTCACAGTACATCTATGGCTCGTAAAATGTTGCCTGATACAGAAACGATACACAGGATATTCAATAGGTACTAGGATGTTATTTTTGCTTGTTGTATCTTAGATACTTGGGAATAAAAAAGGTTCTACTCTTTCAATTCCATTATAAGAAGTTCAACTTTTTAACAGCTTCTCAGTTGGATCTCGTACGGTACAATCTTCCTCATGGAAATGAGTTTTTGTAGATTTTTTTTTTCTTGGAAAATCTGTCAGCTGTAAAGCCGTCGCTTCCAATCGTTAGAATTGATACTGAAGACTGACAGTCTGACGCGAATACTTTCTTAGAGAAATTTTTAAGCATGTGGCAGTTTATAATCGCACTATAGATTTTCTGAATTATCATTTCTTTCTTGAAGATGGATGCAACTTTTTATAGCGTAAAGTTTTCGTGTATTCTTATCCTTGGTGCATATGTGTAGAGTAAATTCTTCTGAGTCTACGTAGTTGCACACGCTGAATATTGGGTCGGATGCTGGAACGAAATTCAAGCAATATGATAAACGGCACTGGCTAAGACGTATGACTGTTGCGATAGAATACTTGAAGGGAAATTGAAATTTTGACACTGGATTCATACTGTGAAACCGGGATGTTTGGTATGTAGTAATACACGTTGGGATTTGATCTCCATGAGAATCGTTGCGTATGGATAACTTAATTTCATGCAGCATCATCTATCATGTATCTTGGACAATGCAGGTAGATACGTAATGCATAAAATGATTTGTGGTTTAACAATGCGTTCAAATAACCTTTCATATGGTTGGTCATTCTGAGAGGAATACAACCAGTTTTCATTCCTGCATGAAATTGCATTGGTCGTGGCCAGGGTTGCGGTATCTTTTTATTTTTAAGATCTATAATGGATTTAATCACCGAAGTGGAAAGAACGCGAATGACTTTTTCATCAGTTAACCTCCGGTAATCTGTAACATCGAATGCAATGATAATTTGAGTAAATAGGAAATTATTTGTAGAGGAAGAAATGCCCCTGCTTGGTACCAGCGGTATAACCTTATCTTGAATTGAAAGCTTATATTTTCTTCAGTTTATCAAGTATTTATTGCTTTTCAGTTTATAGGTGAATCCATCTTGTTTCTTATAGCGTACAGAAAGCACAGGGATTCCGATATCTCGTAAAATTGTAAAAGAATTCACGAATAAGTAATCCTGACCGAGGTATCCGAAATTCTCGGTACTTTACTCACTTTCTGTGAAGGAATACGTGGCTTTGAATCCCTTGGAGTATCGGGATGACGTAACTCCGCGAAATTCAAGAAGAAGCCTAGGTCCATTGCTCATCAGGGGAGTGGGAAGTGTCGTCCCGCAGAAGGAATCGATTTTCTCCATTTTTCCATCAATGTGAACAAACGCGACCAGAGAATCGACACCGTCGCATCTGCAATTGAAAGAGAAAAAAAATTCTTATCAGGCAGATTCACGTATTTTCTTTTCTTTTGTTATGAACTCTTTTTTTTTGCATATTCTTATATCTCTTCTATGTATCACTCGTCCATTCTGTGCGTTGTTGATAATTTTCTTATGGTTTTCCAGATGAACGATAACTACTCGCGCGAAGTTTCTTCGTCCCTACTGCTCTGACTGGAGTTTAAGTATCTCAGGAATTCCTTGAGTTTGCAAGCGGAATGTTCGGGGCGAAGGAAAGTGTTTTTAGGTGGATGGAGGCTTTGAGAGAAAATCGAAAAAGTGGTTATATTTTACGGAGTAATTTGTCCAAGTTCGAGGGCGAATTATCTCCTGTCGGAAATCGTTACTGTTAACGAGCGCAAACTGATGGGTACAACCAAGGAGTGGATAACGTTGGCGTTTCGGATAAGATTTCTTACCCGTAATGAGGATCTAATGAAATCGTTAACGACTATCCGAGAGAGAAAAAAAAGAAGCTGCCAAAGTTAATATTAAACTTCCACGAGTTTAATAAAGCAAACGAAGAAGAAAAGCAAGTGGCATCTAACGCCTTTTGTTAAGGTATCCAAAGAAAATTTCTTAATGCAATGAAATATCAATCATCGATCAACGTTCCTCGCATACTTTAATAAATTGCCACGGTTGATAAAGATTTTTATAAAAATCCATGAATATCGTAAGAGTCATCTAAATATTACTCTGTATGTGAAAGTTCAACTACCAGCTCATCTGATCCTTGACGATAATACTAAATCACAAGAATTTCCAAGCTGCTTGCATAACCATAATATGGAAATATATTCAAACTGAAGATTTTCCAGTTTTCGACAAATGCATCTCTGAAACGTGTCCCGTATATCCTGGCTCTCTGCTACAAATAGTATCAACGTCTTGGAAAAAGTACAAGAATGCATTTACTGGAGGATGACGTTGCTGCGAGACAACAATTTTGAAATATTATATGCACCATGCGTCTCAAGATGTAATTTGAAAACTAGTATGCAAATGGTTGAAATAATTGTAATGAGAAAATTCCATGAAGGAAGCGGCATTTATATTTTTCTCAGCAAATACAAGCTTGCTCCAATATATTTGATATTTATTTTTGAAATATATCTTATCAACGAGGGGATATCCAAGCAGATTTCATTGTACAATAAGGAATTGAAAGTCCCATAGGAAAACACTTAGCATCGCAGAGACTTGAGGTTTTATCGAACAAGGAAAATCATTGAGTTTACAAAACGACTAAAACGCAGTCTTTGGCTTCCGTCTCGAGGAAAAACACGTCGACGCCATTTCCGAGTTTGAATTGTTGGCTTCGTTTCAATCTCCTTCGAAGGGAACCGCTCTTATTCGATCTCCGCCTTGTGCCTCCAAGAGATTTCGATAGAAATAGGCTATGAGGGTTCTACAGGAGGGATATTCTTATTGTCAGTAGGATTTAAATAGAAAGTCCCTCGAAGGTATGGGAGAGCCATTCTTCGACCATTATTGATACATGGCCATTGATAAAGTCTGATATCGGCTCTCAATATTCTATAAAAATATTTATTAGCTGAGACGACATCCTAGGGAATTTATGTCTTTCAGGGCCGAAACGTTTCAGGTATTCGACATAGGAATAACTTGAATTCAAATTATTTATTAAAGAATTTACCATCGTACTTACTCTTTGGGATCATCCGTTTGATGATAGAGATTGAAATCTTGAAAAACCACTTGAACCCGTTCTTTGCCACGACCTTGAAAATCATATCTGCAATGAGCCCGAGCCTGATAAGGATTCGGATAACCTGGCGACGTAACAATTCCAGTCTTTGTCGTGTCACTGTTATAGACCATATCGCACGAGGAGGCTGAAACAAAAATCAAAAATACATATTAATGACAAATTTGAAAACAATTCAAAATCGACTGTCAGCTGCTGGATACAAGAGGTATCTTCATTGAAAGTCACAAAGGGACTTTTATTGGCAGCAAATAAAATTTTAATTATTTTTCTATGATATTTAAAATTAATACCAATCAAATTTAACGAACGTATTCATAAAGGTTCAAGTATTTCTACGTGATACGATGCCCCACTTTGTTTGATTTTTTTTTAACAAAATTTTGATTTACCATACTACACACACACACACCCTTTCTAAAAGGGCCTATTACTCCGTATGAAATTGCCCGTGTAGAAATTTATTCATTACTCGGATGCTTTCAATCCCCAGCTTATTTATACAGGAGCGCCGCGGCGTCTGTGTCGATATGCCCGTAATTCGAGAGAGCCGAGAGTATAGGTTGGTGGGTTATATGACAAGGATTTAATACGCGAATCCACGAAAAGGTGCTGTATTACAGCGAGGTCGGAGCTCATGAATAAAGTATGAGTATTTGCATGATGCTCTTGGCCAGCAGCCGCTTCTTATTTCGAATTTCTTGCGCCTGCCAGCGTATTAAAAATTTACCTCCCCTCAATAATTCTTAAAATTTTTTTTTAATTAACCAAAATAATCCCACGTATGCAATATCAATATTTACACACGCGTACACGTATGGCGTCTGATCATACATACTATATAACAAAAAATCAATATTGCACTCAATTGAATTGTTAGCATTCTTAGCATTGCAATCTCACTAAGGGTGCCCACTGTTATTATTATTATTATTATTATTGGAAATGTACAACGTATCGCGTCATTTGTACGGCCAAAGTGTAAACTGAAAACTCTTATTGTTCTCTGCTTCGTTAAACGCGAACAATGGTTGCTATGAAATTCACAGTCATCACTATGCGTTTCCTTTTAAATTATCAACAGAGCCTTCGTAACTCGATACGAGCCATAGGAGTGCAGTTGTTTTAATGATACTCCAATTTTTATCGACATTGATCAAGAGACTGTGAATGCCGTAAATGCTTAATCAGAGTATAATAATGATAACAGATTCGATGCTGTCTTATCAGTATTTTCACCTGCAAGTCCCTCCGTTAACAAAAAACTTTAAATTTAAAGGCCGTGTCGTAGCTTGTTATTTCGTTCTGCTTATTTCACAAGTAGTCACTCGACCCTTTATGCCTGCGATAATTAATTCAGAACTGCCGTTGAGCGAGGCTGAATTTCCGTAAAAGATTAAAATTTTTACAAGCACGAAAGCGATAAAAAAAATTTAAACAAAACGAGCAAACATATAAAGAGCTTAGATATTTTTAAGTTAAATAATTATTAGCTCTCGTGGTGTGCCATGGGCGGTTCAGCCAGTGTAATCATAATAAATTATCCCACGAAACCAATAACGGAGGCACAGGGTATTGGCCGAGCATTATTTTGTTACTCGCGGAAAATTGGCCTTTTCATGTTTTACTTATTTTTCAGTATTATTTTTGTTCGGTAGGTTGCGTCTCGAATGAGCAATGCTGCAGAGTTCTTAAATGCCATTTGAGGGAGCAGTAACGCGAGTGTAAGGGAGAAAAGAAATGGCTTCGAGTAAAATGGGGTAAACGTTTTAATTTACATTCATGAGGCGGCCAGTCAAAAATTCGTAGCTTTACCAAGTATTTACGATTCGCGCTGTATAACCTTTAAAAGCAGGCAATACTGACGTTTACTGTGAATTAACTTTGAGGCCTACGTGTGGTCCAGATATATACATATTAATGTTATTGACATATTCGATTGACGTGTAATATTATATTTTATCCTGAAATAATGTATTGCAATGTATTATATAATATCGAAGGCGCAGCTTACAACGGGTTAGCGATATCAGTGACTGACGTTTAAACGTCGACTCAAAGCTATTGCAATCCAAGTTGCCACAAATGCGGATTTACTAATTAAACGGCGCATTTACCCCCATAACAGTCGAGTCAGCATCCCCAAAGCGTTGCGGCATTAATAATTTAGAGGCAAAGTTCGTTGAAATTAATTTGAACGCCATTCGCGGGTTGCATCTTGCCATTGTGTATAACCAAGGTCCCGTTTTCACGAAAACGTCAGAGATTTAGCAGCCCCTATCCGCGGCGTTGTCTCAGCGAAATTATACGACCCCCTTCCCTATCCCCCGCGAGGAGTGACTACCAGATTTTCGGACATGCGACCTCGCGTTTTTGCTTTGTTTCTGCTGTCCCTTTTTTATTTGGGAAAGTAAAGCGAGACAGCGAAAGAAAAAAAATGTATATTGTCCACTGGTAAAAATGGGCTAGCACGTTCTACCGGTCCGACGCTGCGATATCGGGAATTTTATGCAAAAACTGTCGTGTGCGAATTATATGTTGGGGGTCTGTTAACTGAGCTTCAAAAAGAAAAAGGCGAATTCAAAAATAGGGGAAAAAAATTTTATATGGCTCTCGAGCATTATGTATATTGTGTAATTTGCAATTAATTTCGTCCCGCTGGACCGTCAGGAGCATCGTTATCCTCTTGGATCAATTTCGTGTCAAGTAGCTGTGTCGGGTAGGCGTGTTACGTCACAAACATATACACAATACCGGGTGAAAAGGTTAATTCATGTTCCAACTGCGTTACTCGCATTTTGCATTACATAACTATCTGTATGGGTACGTACAGTTATAGGACCAGGGTCAGGCATTTTGGTTATTTGCTACCAGAGGGGACGGAATCTCATGAAATTTATGATCCCTTAGCAGAGATTTCTTATTTACGGAAATTTCGAGTTTCGCGACTGCTAAGAAGTTCAGCTGCCGGATAAAAGGAAGCCGATAGCGACGTTAAGTATTTGGACGTGAAAGAAAAAGTAGTCGAACGGGTAATATATTTTTGGAAAATTTTCGAGTGTTGCAGATAACGAAAAATGCAATTTTTATGTATATTGTGTTGTTTTTTCTTTTTTTTTTTTTTTTTAATAAGAGTTGAGGTTTATCGCTCAGTGAACGGATCAAATTCGTGACGTTATTAAATCTTACTTCACCTATAGCGATAAAAAATACTTTTATATTTATCGAGTCAACATTATGCTTTGAATATTTAATTTTTAAGTTCGACATAAGCATTTCTATATGCGCTCGTACGAGTCCACAGTTGGAATACGTGTTTTACGCAATTTACTCGCTCAACTTTTAGGGTCGAGCTTGCGTTTCGTTTTTTTTTTTTTTTTTTTTTCCCTCTATTTGTCCCTGCGAGGCAGCTGAAAAACATCTCTCGTCGCAGGGCTAAAATACTCGAATTAAAGGAGAGACTCTCGGATATTGCTCGGTGGTGGATTTCTGTTTTAGCATGTATGACGTCAGGGCTAGAATCCGGATGCAATGAAGAAGGGAGGAAACGAAGAAGGTCCGTTCGAGATTTTTGGTACAGAAATGAAATTCTGTGGACGAAGATGAAAAGGGAAATCGACTCACATAAAGTAGGTGCGAATTAGCCTTGCAGTTTATTCTGACCGTGATATCTTGTAACAAGTACGTGCTGAGTTATCAAATTTTGTTTTTTACCGAAATCTGTACAGTGTCTAGATTATAACCTATAATATATTGAATTTACGCAGTGAAAATGATAATATCAATATATAAATTCTTTTAGCCTATACGATGACTGCTTGAAAATTCTGTGCCGCATTCTGGTGCGTACTGTATATTCTGATTCAAGCTAACTTGCTAAATTATTTGTTCGTGGTATTAAAATTAATTCCAGAACGCCAGGCGGAATGCTGTAATATGAAAACCAGCTTGCAGTAATTACTGAGAGTTTTGTTTATTCTCAAATAGCGAATGAGAATAAATGTCAACAATGCTATTTGGCTAACAGTGTGTCCGCGTTGCACGTGCTTTTTCCGATGCAGGTAATGCTGATCGATACAGAGCGTAAATACGTCTTTACGTACAGGGAATACATTGTTTAATGACAATTTGATTGTTGTATAGACACACGTGTTAAGGGGGTTCCGCCTGCGTATCGTGATTCATTGATCAAATGAAGATCGATGCATTATGTTTATATCAAATGAGAATCAATCTGGCGTACTTTTTAGAAGCGTGCGAATATCGTCAGAGTTGATAAATTTTTTATTATTATTATTATATGCAGATAAAGCAGAATAGCGTATGACATATTTTATGCGGAAAGCTTAGATACTTAATATGAATTAACGTCTTGTTAATTTTCAGTTTAAAATCTGACGTATACGTTAGTGTAAAACTAAATCGAAAATCGGTTGCGTAACGAGTTGCATGAAAGTAGGGAAGAAAAAAAAAGGGAGCAAAAAAAAGGTTGGGTCAAGTACGAGTGGGGGTTTTGCGAGAGAAGGGTGAAAGAACTAGAATTATTTTATGTGACAGGAAGAAAGGAAGCAGAAACGAACGTAGCAGAATATTTCTTAGGTCGTACGATTCTGTTACATAAAAATATAACTTCACCGTGTAGAGCTTGTGCGTCAGAGCTGAGTGACAGCCGTAGAAAGGAATTGTAAAATTTGGAAGAATAACGTTTTTTAGGTTGTTAATGTTCGTTCATATATATAATTATTGGAGATACTTGCAGCAAGCATTTGAATCGACCAATGAGGAACATCGATTTAAAATGATTATTCGTTTCTCCATAAATAATTCAAGAACGTGAGCTACTTTTAGATCGGTCGGTTTTTCTGAAAAAATTACATCAGACTTGTAGTGGATAAGGTGATGTAGAAATCGAAAAATCAGAAGGAAGAATCGGAGTGGAGAAAACTAAATTCAACGTGCAACGTACGTTCGAAAGGCTTGCAACGTACATGCCGAGTGCACGCTTTTCGGAAATGCGTGAGTTTGGTTTCAGGGAGCTCGCGGTGCTTTTCATCTTGACTGAAGTAGGTGCTTCGCGCTTGGGTACTTCTCTTCGTGAAGTATCGCAGCTTTAAAGTACCATAGATCCCGTGCACAACTTGGAGTTATGACGACGCAGTGTACTCGCTATTATTTGGCGAATGAAACGCCAGGAATTAATGTCCTTTAGGTGAAATAATATATTACGAGATACGTTTCTCTAGCCTGTTGGCATAAATAATACAGTAAGCCTAGAATTTCCCTGAGCATGATTTTCACTGATTATTAACTTAATTCAACTTAATTCAACTGAGATACAATAGTAGTTTCTAGCCAAGGTACACTGCATGCCATGGTATAAACT
Source organism: Trachelus iudaicus (assembly GCA_030142595.1). Classification (NCBI taxonomy): domain Eukaryota; kingdom Metazoa; phylum Arthropoda; class Insecta; order Hymenoptera; family Cephidae; genus Trachelus; species Trachelus iudaicus. Next base: position 528,912 of record JARQTH010000713.1, on the reverse strand, counting down.
TTAGTATGATACTTGGTGACAGTCAGTATGTTATGTGACAAAGCATCGTCGTACGTTGTATCTTGTAGTAAGGTATTTAAAAGATATTAGGTTTCGCCATTTCACATATTTATAAGTTAAAAAAAAAGGTCCAGGTAAACCCAAAAGAATCTCTTGTTCTTGTTTTAAGTGAATATTTTACTAATTGGGCTTCGTTAGTCTCGTTCTACTTTTCCCAAGTGGATAGTCTCCATGGTACTAGATGATAGGTACCATAACGAAGTAAGATTATCGTGGAGAAATTTTCAAGTGGATTTGGCAATTCCTTACACATGGAGTTGCCGTTTAATAGAAAAGAAGATGAAAAGGAAACTAGGTAAACGTCCAGCAGGATACGGCCATCTTTTATTCCTGATCGCAAGGCCATTAAGAAAGACGCGGGTGGTTCGCTCGGCTGCGGCACTTTAGATTGGATCATAAATACAAGAAGGTAATGTCTGTCTATCGACGCGGCTATCGATAAAAATGTAAATACGCTTTCCTCTTTTACAGAAAGACGGCGTCGTACGGAGCTAGAGGAAATTCAAGGAACGGACGCTTGTCTTCCGGAAAGGAGTGTGGATCTGCGATGGATATAATAGATATAAATAGACTGAACTAGGTTTATTATATTCTCCCTTATCGCGCAAGGTGCTGCTCACGTGGCAATGGTCAACTTTGCGAAATACCGCAACGAGTTACTTCGTCCGTGCCTTTGCATCGCGGAATGTTTTCCATCGGCCATAAAACGCAACGGTTTTGCTTCGCTAAAATAATTCAACCGCGTCGATATTTCTCTCGTCACGCGAGCAAACTGGATGATCGAGTTGAATAAGCCATGCAACGTTGCACCGTGCAATTTTCATATGCGTTTTACATACATGTGCATAGAAATGCTCATGAAGGAATATACTTCGACTATGCAGGTTCTGGTATTTTCGCATGACCACTCGGTAAAAAAAAATGTTAAATACTTTTAACAGGTGATTTTCACCCTCTTGTACGTTCTCAGATCGTTTTCACGTTTACGATAGTCCCGTTCCCGTACTGGGTGCATTATGGTATGAAAAGGAAAAGCTTGTGATAATGTCCTAATGAGCCGTTTGCACTGAACTTAGCACTGCAGGTACTCTCTTATTTGTTTTCTTCAATTATTCTCTAGTTTTCGTTGACTCGAACAAGCGCGAAATTTCAAACTTTCCCAGAGCTTTGTTCCCTCGTTGATAAAGAAGCCAGAAAATAATGTCCCGAATAATTCGACATTGAAAGCTTTCTAGTTCTTTTTTCTCCCATTCGATTTCAAGCTATAGACCTATACCCGCAGCGAGTGAAGCGCCACCTTTTATATTCATTGTAAACTACCCTTGACGTATCCTAGAGCAGAATCTGCATTCAACAGCCTTCGATCCTTCATAGCCGTTTGATTGGCATCGCGTCGCACGACTAGTTTACTGGTGTTTCCTGCTTGTATTTGTATTCGCACGTTTCCATAGACGTGCAAAATCAAGTTCGCTAAATTTCAATTTAACTGTACTACGGACCCGGTTTGAGATTTTACAGGAATTTATATATATTTTGTTTCCCGTTGGACACGCGCTAGTCCTGTTTTATAGATTATTGAGGAATGTAATGCAAATCTGGTAGCTGGCCAAACGCATTGGGCACGTCGCCGGGAGAAACTTCTGTTGGTACAAATAGGTTAACGTAGACAGGATGGAGCAGATGCACGAGTAGCGTGAGGAGACGAAGGAACAGGAAGTACCATTGTGTCTTATTCAGAAGAAGGAAGTTATCTCACGGAAAAGGCTTCCTGACATGTTACAGGAAACTTAGTAGACCTTATGTTGGTACCATCCTACAATGAAACTTTGTTATGGGATGTACGTCTTCGTTGACTATTAGAAATTATCGTGTAACAGGTAAACTCCATCGAGTTTCTATAAATTTCTTCATGCATCCACAAAACTTGCCACTGGATTTAACGCAGTAAATTAGCGTTGATCTACTTGAGCTTCTGGACCGTCAATGACGTAATATCCTCTCCAGTTCATCTGTATTACCTAGTTAATACCTATATTACGCATGACCATATTGGACTGGCAAAGTTCTTCGAGATGTAATCGGGAATGTATAAATTCGGAAATTCGAGTTTGCTTAAGTTAAAATCCCTTTCCTTATACACGTTGTCTGAGCTGCTAAAGCGATTCGTAGGCGAATAGGGAAACTTGGAATCTCGCGGCTTATCCCCGGCGTCCACGAAGAAATACTGTATCTGTTGAAAAGTTCCCTATTTTTTGTAAATCCAATTTCAATCTTCTAATTCACTGTCAATTCGAGCATCCTTGGAACAATATTGATATCGAGCGAGACATGAAAAATATGTCGAATAGGGAAATAATGATTTATAATTAATTCTTTATTCTCGTTCGAATCTGTTTCAGTGGTAAATTGAATTGTGTGTATGTCCAGCAAATGTCAATGTGTGTTTAACGATTTGGGCAATAGGATAGTAATTGTCAATTTATTGGATTAAATTCAACGAGTCAACAGTCACCGCCAATTAGTGCAAATGAGTGATAGTGTAATTAGAGTATGAAGTTGACGGCAATCAGCAATGAGTAAAAGACAGGGAAAAATTTAATTGCGCTTTGTTACCTTATTGCAGGAAACAACGATTTCACAATTTTTTAAATAATTCCACCAGCATAGCGATTTTCTTTAATAAACCACGGACCCGCACGTGGCGAACGAACATACAATTATCTTAATCTAGGAAAGCTAATGAAACGAATGCTCTGGCATTTATCGTTAGGACTGATGAGGTAAGGGTCGTAGACGAATAAGGGAGGACCAAGCAGAGGAGGGTTGAAAAATGGTAGAAAAGACTGGCCACCGCATTGCACCACTGTTTGCCAGCTACATCGATCAACAAATCACCGAATAAAAGAAAAAACCTCCCCTTCTCGGTAACCCCTTCTCCTTGCATCCACCTTTCTTTATTCCTCTACTTCCGCCCTTATTCTTCTCTCCCATCACTTTTTCTACCCTTCCGCGTACCAATTCGTCCACGAACTCGAAATACGGGCAGAGCACGTGGATCTCAAGCAGCAAAGGACATAGGGGTAGTTTTTGGATGTCTAGATAAATTGCAATAGGTACTTCGCTGATCGACTATAGTCGACTAGGAATAACTTTAATTTATATCGCACCGATTATATATAGGTACTATTCAAACGCAATCTCCTTCGCCAAAAAAAAAAATGAAAACCATCGTATTAAATTCTACACGGTGTTTACGCAAATAAAAGTAATGGCAAAATCGTCTCTTGTTATCTATAAGAAAATTTCGTGTGGCTGCTGCGACTGCCAAATAGAAATACTATTGCCCTTACGCGTATCTACATGCGCAGACCGTACGTGGAGAAGATTCGGTAAAGAAAGTAGGAAAAATTGAGCCAAACACAGGAGAGCTTCGGCTTTCAGGTTCAGCTGGCCGATTGCCAAAGCACCTTAAGCTATTCATTCTTCCACGTGTCCTGTACATGCAACACTCGCTTGGCCCCAAAAGACTCTAGACACAAGTGGGGCCGATTCTCTTTGACCCTAACACTTCACGCGTGCTTCGTCTCCCGTCACATTCAGCTGACACAGAGTTTTTCATATCGTAACTAGATGCTGCTGGGTTTCACATTGATACCATAAGCGACAGTGGCGACACCGGCGGCGAGAATCTCGAGATCTCGCTGGGGTCAGCATCTCACGGAGGTCAGCGTTACCGAGGTCATCGATTTGCCCGATTCACCCGATTCCTTAGAAGATAGTCAAAGAATGAATTTCTCAAGAAAACCGAGCTTTAATGACCGAACAGTTTTCAAGCTTTTTCATATCAATTTATATGGATTATCATCTTTATTTTGATTATTTGTGCGTGCTCTTTTTTTTTTTAGTTTTTCTCTTAGGTTAAACAATATTTCGCGTGACCAGGTTAATGCTTGGGGATCTGCCAAGACCGATGGCCCCCTTGTTATTTGTGCTTCAGATAGTTTTATTAAGTTTGTTAATTAATACAGATATAGTGTAGCGTTCGTGCGCCACCAGTCATAGTAACACGTGAAAGTTTAGCAACGTTACGTCATCGTCATTAGTAAGAGCTGCTGTGTCTCTTTTGAGGCTGTTTCGCGTATAATGCGACTCGATATTCCACGTGAAAGAGATGAATAGGGAGATGCTGGATGCTTTAGGTGGTGGGAGGGAGGGAGCGAGCTTAACAGGGTGGTGGTAGGCCGGCTAATTACGCTCATTTAACGTAGCTGCCTAATCTACCTTAACACGACTTTGTGTATTCCCCTTTATTACGTTACTTCTCCACGGCACGAAAAAGCTGTATTTACGCCAAGGAGAGACGCGAATATCTCACGAGTTCTCAACTCCTGCGTGTTATTCGTATCCACTAGATTTTTCGGACCTTAGCAATTGACTCTTATCACAATAATTAATAGAAAAAAGCTACCCTTCCGCTGAATGATAATATCGTACTGCAGCTTGGAAATGATATGCAGATTTGAATTGTTGTAAGTCAGAAGTCTGTTTGTACGATAAGATGGCTGCCTGCCATTGAAATATATGTAAGGGAAGAATAATTGCGTTCCTGAGTGAAATGAAAGAATCGTGCTTTAATGTAGATTTTATGTTTGTGAATATTATACGTGAACGAATGTAGCAACTCAGAGATTCGCCTCGCGCCTAGTTTCTCAGTATTCACAATCTTATCCCGAGCATATGTAATCCAGCAATGTATAGGAAGCGAGTTAACTTCATAAAGTTATTTTAAAGTTCGCACACGTATCTCCCATAAAATAAGGAACTTGTAAATGCATCCTAATCCTTTACACGGCGAAGCTTGTATATCCCTAATATCTAAAATATTACAGACTCGTATATTCGACATTCAATCCAGGAATGGGGGCAGAGAATTACATTCTGATCCAGTTGCCAGCAATTGCAGGCTTAAATAATAAATTGATTAATTGCCAAGAGCTTTAATCCCGATGAACTTTGCTGCTAATTTCAATCGTTCATTTGTATTGTGTAATCATTTGTTTGAATTATTTATTTGAATTAACGCTAAATATAACGACAATTTTTTATAAATTAATTAAAACAGTCAAATAACCGGTCGATGGTACGTTTAGTGTTAAAGCTCGAGCTTCTTTTTGAATATTTATGACTTTAATGTCGTAATGGACAATACTGATAATTTTGATACGTATATACCACCTGGGTCAGTGCCGAGTCTGTCTCTTTGCTGGGTTTTTCTTTTCTTTTTGTTTTTTTAAAAAAAAAAGAGTTAAGCACGGGTGGTGGCTGTGTCGCATTTGTTTGTCCAAGCTTTCTTAGAAAGCTGGTTTCCGTCGAGGACGATGACGAGAAACCTCTGAGCTTTTACACAGGGGTCGTCATCGTTATTATGAGGAAGGTCGTGCTAAAAAATATAAGAGCAGTGCATCAATTATTAACGGGCTTGCCATTTTCTTTAAATTGTTGCAGCATCCAGTGAAAAATGCTGGTGCAATTTTTCTAGCGTTATCATTCGCATTTACTGTTTATTCATTTAAGTCGTCGTAACGTCCGGGAAAGTGAAAATCTGTAATTATTGGAAAATGAATCTTGGAACTTATTCCTGCTTTAAAGAATATTTTTCTTTACGCTTCGTTGGTGGATACTTGGAGATTCGTAATTCCTAAGTACTTTTCCTTGCATTTCCTGATACTCGAGGAATTTAAAGGAACATTTTTTTTTTTCAGGCATTTATTAAATTTCTAGGTGCCTTTTTATGTTATTGGAAATTATTCATTGACATTTATGATAATTTGAAATTTTGCCGATTTGAGGTCTCCGCGTCGTAATTCATTATTTCGTTATTAAATATCGTCACGCGTCCATTAAATGTATGAATAATTAAATTCTCGTTAATTGGACCGAGAGATTGTCAATGAAAAATCCAAAAAATGATTTAGCATTGACACGCCGAGCGTACGCGAGATTTAATTAATTTGTAAACTGGCAAATATCAGATCGATTTTTTCCTCATCGTCTCTCACCTGAATCTCGTAGACTCCGATCAATATAATTGGGATTCGTTAGCACGTTTGATGGGGGTGTCACATTGAATCCGCTGAAATTAATGTAATCACAATGGTTATAGAAATTAGGAATCCCTGATCCTGAATTAATTTCATAATTATTATCCTAATACATGCATATATCTATGGACTTCTGCCTCAGTAGAATTTAAGCCCTAATTTACATTTTAATAAATATTCTTAATTACTTCTCACTGTCATTAATTCGCTAACGATAATGACTAGTAGCCAGCACGCCAATTTATAACAATTGATGACATAAGTATCACAAAGAGTTGCTAAAACTTTTATGGAAAACTTATGTGTAAATTTAAGTAGATCCAAGTGCAGCTCCTATATGCTTTAACGAGTTTCTCTCGTCGTGACTTCGCGCGCCCTTTACTCGATATGTCTGAACGTCATAATTAAAATAAAATCCAATCCACGTTATTATAGTGAGAAACCAACAGCAAGGGTTTGCCCGAGTCTGAGAGGTTGGCCATTTTCGATTATTTAAAATAATGACTTTTTTTTCAGTAAAATTACGAAATTTCACAATACCCTACATTCTTTATATCGATGTTCATTATTATTTAAAGAATCATTATCTTTGAATTTTTGAATTATCTAATAATTGAGAGAAAATTAACTAACGAACTTTATAAAATTTCTCAAAATCCAACTTCGTACCAGCTTCGCACTTTTTTTTTCTCATCATTTTGAATAACCGGGGTCCAGGAATTTTAATGCACTGGGATTCTGAGCCTCGTCATTACACAATCCCCCCCAGGGGTCGTAAAGCCGAACTAGTCTTGAACACTAAAGGGTTGCAGAACGGTATGTTGCCAACATGAATCTACATTGCGATGAGGATGAGCATGTAGCTTCACATATGTTACCCCCTTGCTGTTATTCCACACACGTGCGCGCACTGCGAGCGTGGTCTAACATGATTTTTGGGTGATTTTGGGAGAATAAAAAAACAGCCTCCAGGGACGTTTGCAGAGGAAGAGTTTGCTTGAGTAAATTTCCAGCTATTTTCTTAAATGGAAATATGAGAGAGCGAAAGAGATAATACCTTTTCTATAATTGACGTTCTAATAACTATAACAATGGTAGTATCGATACTGTATTATTTACTTATCCATATGATAAGAACGATCTATCAATTATCGCGAGGGGTTGTCACGTTACAAGCGAAATTTAATTAAGATGGAAGATAATCGCCCTCAGAATTAGATACAAGCTAATAAATTATTTCTCGACCTCTGGGAATATATTTGAATTTTTGCATCGATTAAAATATGCTAATCATTACCATTAATCATCGAAGGCGTCGATCGATCAATTTGATCTCATCTAAACGCAATATTGCAAATTCACTGCACATAATTGCACTTTATTCAGAATTTGCATTTATCATTGAACAAATTACAAAATTATATGAAATTTATAGTATATTCGTAAATTGTTAGAATAATCGAACAGTGAGATATCAAGTTTTGATCTACAGCATCAACTGCGTCCCATTGCAATTACTATCTGCATTATAATAAATACAGCGTGGACCAAAGTTCTAGGTAAAAAAAAAAGGGGGAAAAAAATGGAAAATCATCCAGGAAACAAACGAAAACAAAGTGATAACTCCTTTTGTTTTGTAACGTATTCCCGAGGTAAAGCATTTATTTCTATAGCCCCTTCCCTTTCTACCACCCCCTGCAACGAATCCTCCCACCAAGACACCCGTCCGACCTTCATCAGGGAATTGGATAAGTTTTCAGGCACCTGCAATTGCATTTATTTGTATTCATTCCATTAGGCGAGAAGCAACGGAATGCAAAGCCACTCCCGGAATCGGATCTTTTCGTGAAGAGAGCAAGGAGCACCGGGGCGAAGTAGAAGTTGTCTGGAAAGCTGGAAATAAGCTGAGAAGATGAGTAAAAAGCTTTCGAATTAAGACACAATTAATTCCTATGCCGAGACTGAGTGAATGGAATATTTACTTATGATAAGAGGACTCTCTCCTACCGTGGAACCTGAAGTCCATCTAAGCCAGTTGAAATCATTGGCGATTTTCCAAATCAACTTGAGATTAACATTTTGTTCCAGCGATATGGTTTTGTTCTGATAAGGCAAAAAGAGTCGGACGATTAATCATACCCCGACGACAGGGTTCGTCTGGGAAAACAGGAACCGCCCTTAACTGACGTATGAGGGGTTGTTCTACGTAGCATGTATATACATATATATATATATATAAGAATTTTCTCATAGGACTCCTTTAACATTGCACAAGAGTTACCATGCACGGACTATAGATACTCGCTTATTGGACAAATACAAAGTATCGTGTTTTCACGCTCGATATGATTTACCGTCGAGCTTTCATTCGAAGAAGCTTAAAACGCCTGGCACATTGCAACTTTTATTTACGACTAAAGTTTTCGCGGCGTTACGCGTCCCCGAATTCTCTTGGCCGAGACTGTACGCGGGCATCTAACTCTACCGTACCGAACCTACGCGACTCCATTTTAGAAGGAAATCGAACCGACTACGAGTCTTGTGGTTTCAATGGTTTTCGCAGACGCATAAAAGACAAGGGGAGAAACGTGAGCTTTTATAATTAATGACCGACGAAACAGTACGCTTCGTGCACGGCGATTGGCAGCACTGCGGGTAGGATGGCTGGCACGAAATATTTGAAGAAACTCCCTAGGCCGTAAAGGAGGATGCTCGGATGCGGTCAGTCGAGCCATGCTGTGGAATACGTAAAATTGTTCTAGAATCTTTAACCAGTATTTGTTACCATGGAAAGCAATAACTTTTCAATTCGATTGTACATATATAATGCATTGTCGATTTTCCTGGCTACGAATAAATTTCAAGGGTTTTCGTGTATCTGAAATTTCGGTCAATGATATCTCTCTGTATATACGTATATCTCGATACGATAGAAAATATATTCCCAGCACGATGCGGCTATTAAACGGATTACTATTTGTGTTAAATGGCCGAGTATAGCGGCGGAAGGATAACTCTGTACTTATAATTCGCAGTTGATGAAGTTGTAATTGAGTTTTATTGCATTTTGAGCCGGCAATACCGTGCATCAATGGCGATATCTATGAATGGCCGTTATCTGGTTATCGGCCTTGTCCAACGCGTGGAATAAGATACTCAGAAATATTTCTCTATACATTATATACCGAGTGTCTCTATTGTATTCGTAAGTTTAGAAATTTCTCTTAATTAATTATCGATTATCGATTACTACTCTGTCTTAGATATATCATCAAATTTACATTTAAAAAAAATTCAAATTCGAATATCCTCCATGTCCCATATTCCATTCTTGACTTTGGATCTATCCTTGCCCACCTTTCACCTTTATCCTCGCACCGGACGTGCAAGTCTTTAGCACGGAGGACGTAAAGCGCGAGATATAAGATACTGCGAGAAGCTTTCAGGTGCAACCTGAAGGTGCAGCCAGAGAACGTTATAATGGATAACAATGTATACCCGTATAGCACATGCATTGTAGAGATGCAAGGTACCTGTAACACATTAGATGCAGATGGGACCCTGGCTCTGGATACGTGCAATTAGTCATTTGATTAATAAATATATTATTAACGAGTAAAAGCGAGCGGTAATGCTCATGCGTGATAATTGACTGAATCACATATGCACGTGTGATACGTACCTGAGCGGGTATCAAAGTTTCATAAGTATTCAATGGGAGTCTGGAAAATCTCTCAAGACTGCGACATTTCTATCCACGGTAAATATATATATATATATGCATGGCTAGCCAACTGCACATTGTCAGGCTAGGCAACCTGTGGTTACACCAGAGATGCAATGCAGATGATAAAAGACACATGCGCCGAGGGTGTTGCGTAAAGCAAGGTGCACCGATGCACATGGCCAGATACACGGAGCACGTTACAATTGCATCGAATCCATTCCTCGAACGGATCAACCCCGACAGCTTCGGTGCACGACGTATTGCATCTGCGGGAACAAGCAGCTGCAAAAGATCTGACAGCTGCATTATGCATCTTACAAGAGGATGCGTTTGACTGTCATTACGATATCTATGCAGTTCCTACGGGAGATACGTTTTGTACCGTTGATTTTGTTTATTGCCATATTGTCGCCTTGCAGCGACATTTACGTAACGCGGAGATGGCGCCACTGTCGTCGATAGATTGTTTATCCGTTTTTATTTTCATCGTCAAACTCTCAGTCCATTTTAACGTAATTAAAGGGGGAGAGGAGGACATCGGTTCTACACGCAATGTGAAATCTGGATGAAGCAATGCGGAATGTGGAATGCGGTGATATACAGAGACATTGTGGACCGTAGAGACTCGAACGTTAGAGCGTCGAATGTGGGCAAAGCCCAGCATTATTTCCCAGGAGAGAGCAACGGCGGCGAGTTGCTGCGATATGTATATGTTATGGTACGCTACGGTATGCTACGTTACGTTACATTAGGTTACGTTACGTTAGCAGTATAGTGTATGATGGGGATGTAAGGGGCGGCGGTGAGGGGAGGCAAGGGGAGATAAGTACACCATTCCCGTCCTGGGAGAGCAACCTTATGCAACACTTTGAATTCTTTATGTTGGAATAATGACAAGCTTCTAATGCGAGTCTGTTGTTTTACTTATTTACTCGTGTAAACAGTGCTTTTTACTGGTTTTACGTTTATGGCGGCTGGTACGTTGCTGCTGTATTGCTTTATCAATTTGTCTTGAGCACCGCGGCTGGTTTATTTCTGGATTATTGTTTGTTTTTATTTTACCTACGTAATTTTTTGGGGGTAAATCTTGAAAAGAGGCGATTTAGGTCAGTTTGTCGTTACACGGAAACTCTTGGTAAGCTCTTGGGTAGCGACGAGCGTTTTGCGATTTTGGTGCTTATTTTATGTTGTGACTTGGACGTTATCGCCAGATAGCTTTGCTGTTCAATGTAATTTTGCAAAAAAGTTTTTAGTATGAAAAATTTGCGCAATTTGGTGTTATACGAGTTAAACAAATTTTAACTGTTGAGCAAACGATGGGTTATCGAATCTTTGAATTTTAGTGTACAAATTGAAATAAATTTTTCTTGAAATCTGTAGAGGTTACGCTGGGCTAAGGAGGTATATATGTTTTTGAGATGCTTAAGCTACAAACTAGCTTCGGGGTTATCGCACGAGCTGAAGCTCAATGAAGCGGCAGTAGTGCGTCTAGCCGAGGGATCAGACTCATTTCACATTCTCAAGCCAGCCTGTCTTCTTCGGCTCTGGAGAAATGTCCGATATCATCCCTCAACAAAGAGAGAACAGCCGTGCACGCCTGTGCAATTTATACATCGTAAAAGGAAGAGCGACGTAATTTCAGAAGCTGGAATTTGAAATTTTCAAATTTCCAGCACCGCCACTTCGAAGTAGGTACAGAAACAGTCTTTGAAAAATGAGTGTAATAAAATTTATTAATTTTTTTTCAGTGATTCACAGCATTTTTTGACGCTAGGCGTACCTATACCCTGTATCTGTCTTCGTAAATTTTTCGCAAAAACTACCAAAGGATTTAATCAACTCGACTACCGATTTTATTTCAATTTTGGTATCAGAATGCACCGCGCTAAGCGTCATCCTGTTAAATTAATTTACTTTCCTTAAAGCTCGCCGCTAGTCGTCAACTTCCGTTCACTGGAGTACTCTTCCATGTAGGGACTGCCAGCCCCAGGCTTTTCCGGTTTATCCATTTGTTCAGCACGACAGGTCCGAACAGTAAAAGAAGCAGCTTTTGTGATTTCAGTGCGAAGTACGTTTTATGGAAATATAAAATGCAGTCAGGTCATCCCTGTACCCCGACAATGTTACCACTGTTTTAAAATAATAATCAGCCTAGCCTGGATCAGCTTGTGTACAGTTCACCATTAGAAATACAACGTACAGTCCGAGTAGTTGCAAAATAATATTTAGAGCTTACTAATTTAATTTTTCATACATTTTTCTATACTCATCCTGGCTTACGGCGCCACTGAAAATCCTAACGTCTCCGATCCAGTGCCCTATTGGCCAAATGACGTGATACGTCCGGAACGGATAATCCTTGATGCGACGTCGAGCAGATCGAGCATCGTGTAACGAGACGACGTCATTTATATTCGTAGATTTTCATTAACGTTGACATTTTCCCGACGATTCATCTCACGTTTCTGTTTGTAAAGGAGAATTATTACCGACCCATATTGCGTTTCTTGCTATTGTACCGCTTTGAAATACGAATTAAACGATTATTAACTTTCTTCGGTAATATCGCCTGGTTGTTAAGGGTGATGAAGGGACGAGCGGGGGTCGAGGGGGGGGGGGGCGGGGGCGAGAGGTTGCTGGATACCAAGACTCACTAAGGGGGGGTGGGGGGGCGGGTGGCGACTCCTCACCCCTTCCCTTACATAAATCACATTAATCATCAAGTCAAAAGTGAGAACAACCCCTTGTCCTTGAACGAAGGGGGACGTTATCGTATAACCAAGGAACCTTCAAAATCATCCCTCTGCAACCGCTCCAATAAAGATACTGAAAAAAAAAAAAAAAAATTCTTCTCTGTATATTAAAGAAAAAAAATCGAATCATCCCTTAATTAATCTGTCGGCACAACGTCGCCCTTATATCAGTTTTATTGAAATAAATCATCATCCCCTATAAGAAGGATGCGATTAACGGTTAATACCATGAAAGCCAACGGTGGTACCCGGCAGCTGAGTTCTTTAAAGCTTTCACTGGCAAGAAAGATATATTAATCTCACTTACTCGTGACTTTGCCGAAACGAATGTGCCGCAGCAGTAAGAAAACATCTTGGAGAGATAACAGGGCGAACTAACGTAATCTTCTGCAGACAGACTGCCACCACCATTCTGCTAGAATTCGCGGAGAGCCGTTAAGGAAGGGTGCAAAATTGCGTGGATCATAGGAATGACGATCTAGAACCAGAGCAACGGATAGTGCAGGCGATCAATTTTGAAAGTAGGAACTACAAGGGTGTCAAAGATGATACGAGAGTTTCCCCAGTGAATCTAATATATATATATATATATATATATATATATAAGCACAGGGGATGGTATCAAGTGCAGTACTGTTGATGTCAGGTTGTTGCTACAGGTTGGTTAGGGGATGAGACACGGGTTTGTACGCCGGGAAAAGGGGTTGGAATTATTAACGAGCCGTCTCATAGCATCCCTTGGCATTAATATATAAACACAATCATCCCTGTATAACGCCTCCCCCCCCCCCCCGCCCACCAACCTCCCTACCCCCAGAATACACATCCACGGAGTAATCCGGTTGTGCCGTTTGCTTCAGTCTGCAAGTGGAAAAAGCACTGGCGATAATTCCACGAATTATTTCCGGGGTGAAAGCTACGGCAGGCTGAGTCTCTTCTTGAAATTCTCTCTAGCCCCCCCCACCCGCCCCACCCTCAAACCCCATCCTCATTGTTACCCGGCCGGAATGTAATTTCGTGCGCCTTTTCCTTGGCCTTCCAGAAGCTTCAGGTAGATATAGGGCTTCCAGGTTTGGCCTCCTTTACGATAAGTCCTTAAGGAGAGAAAGGAGGTTGGGTATTCACTTATTCCCAAGGTGCTATCCGGTACAGTCATTTTCATAATTTCTACGACCCCTTTGAATTGATCGACCGTTTTATCATTGAGTTTATCAGCCCTGCATTGTAACTGTATATATATATACAAAGACAGACCCCTCTATACTTACATGCATATTTTAGTTTCCATGATCAAGCGAAATTATTTTCCGCGGACAATTCAAAGGGGATGCGTGCTCGCGGTCAATTCAACTCCACGGATCTACGACCCTCAGTGCGCAGGGGTTGGGGGTGGTTCGCGAGTTCACCGCCAGGCGCGAAGACAAACGTTTACGTACCTACGGTAACTATACTGTCGAGTCCACGTGATACGGTTGGGGCGACTGGGTTGCGTTTGGGGGTGGTTCTCTCGGTACTACCCTGCAAAATTTACTGAAGCAAGGTTATCAGAACGTCATCGTCGCCATCCCTTTATGGCCACCCCCATAAGGAAGGGACAAGATTCGTAGCGTAGGGAGTTTTTATGCGATGGAGATAAAGCGTCTCGACGCTGACCATCCAATCGGCTCCAACGAAATGGTAGCCCGTGAGATTACGCCAAAGGTTAGGTTGAGTATGTATGTATGTATATATATATAAACTCATAAAAAGAATAAATTCTGTAGTGTGTCTACCTATACGTATTCGACGATCGTTCTATTAACCTCTTCACCTGAAAGAAATTCCGCAGGGTCGCCAACCTGGGTTTCCTGAAAACGATCTCTTTGGAAAAACACGTTAACTGCATTAACGCGAATTGCGAATTTCACGTTTGCCAACGATTCCTAACTGACCTGCTGCTCCGTCCGGTACGACGGAGTAAAAGGATGGCGGGTGACAAGGATCGCCCTTGGCCACTTTCCAATTAGCTGGTAATTTAATTTAATCAAATCCCTCGGTTGGCTGTACTGGTTAAATGGATTGAAGGGAAAAGAAATTTTTTAAAATCCCAAGGGACAATATACTGCAGACCAAGGCTCAATGTCTTAGCTTTTTTTGATGCGTTAAGCAAGTTTTGAATTTTACACCCCTTTCTGTGTTCAACACGACCCTCGCCCCCACCCACCCACCCACCCACACCACCAAATGGCAGTACTGCTTTTACGAGTTACAAAGTAGTTTCATCTCATCTCCATTAATAATAAGTTAACGAAACTACTTCTCCGTCTACTCCACGTTATACCGACCCTTGACCTAACCTCCCTGACAAGACCCTTCGACACCGCAAGCTCACACCTTCGCCGGCCTAACCTCTTTTGCCCTCCTACTGACCACCCGTTCGACGTTATTTCGCTGAATCGTCTTAAACGCCTCGAAAGACTATCGTTACAAATTATTAGAGCTCAGGATCCTGACCAGGAGATAGGAACACGTGGTCGTAATGGTGTTAGCAAGGGACGATAGATAAACACAAAATTTGGTCAAGCCATTGCTTAAGGGTAGTGATCGCAATTAATGGAACAATCGAATTTAATAATCGTTAACGCGTATCGTTGGGTAGCTATGAGTTTTGATTGTTAATTTTTTTTTTTTTAGGTATTTTCGCAAAAATCACGTTATCAGGTAATCCGTGAACTTTCTTTATTCGGATGAAAAGGTCGTTAAAGTGTTCTTCGTTGCAGGTACATATGTATGCTATATAGGTATAGGCACTTATGCCTATACACATTAGGTATAGATGGGAATTTACTTCTGGACCAACAGACCGGCTGCACTTTGACGATAACGATAATGGACATTCGATAATTCCTGGGTCAACTTTTTCATCTGATATCAACCGGGTGAGATATTTAAGGGTAGCAAACATATCAGGATTTGACAAGATTGGCCCACACGGTGAGAACTGATGCGAGGAGAAAACAATGAGCTTTAGATAGCGCTGAACGTACGATCTGGTAAAGGAGCCATCCTGTGGGATTTATAAGATTTTGAAATTTTTGATAAAAAAAAAAAAAATGAAGAACCGAAGTTATCACATAAATTTGTTTTACGGTTTTTCTTTTCGGATATCCATCCCTTTATATAGAATGTGGGCGCGGAGTGGCGAGAGTAGGTATCCAATTTTAGCGGGAAATTCAAAAAGAAAAATGTCTTTCTATACCAATCACGTAGTATATCGATCTTTATTACCGTCACTCCAGCCTTCCACTTTGTCGACAAGGCAACCATTATCTTGCTGTTCTTATCTTTACGTCACCTTTCGAGCAGTTTCTTAGATATAAAATACCAGGTGACGTAGAATACACGAACATATCAGACGTTTTCGGATAAGCTGTTCTTCCTGGCTAAAATCAGTAATCGATATGCTAGTGTTTTGCGGGAGGATGTAAAATGGTAGCGCTAGGGGGTGGTTTCTAAAATTTCCTATGAAAAAGAGGGGTAGATAAAATATATATGTGTGCACAGCCCCTTTAACTCGCCTGACAAGCAAATTCCAGCTGGAGCGTTGCAACTCTCTATTCTTTTTTTTCTCTTCTTTTTCAGCCTTTTTTCAACTACTTTTTCTTTGGGACGCTTACATTTTTTTCCCTCTCCTTTACGTCGATTTTTTTTTAATTCACGCCGATCTGCCTATTACTCGGCCAGCGAGCTTTGCCAGACGACTAAATTGGCCTCTTAGCAGAAAACGTTCTGGTAATTAAAGCAATCAGTTTACAGTGTCTCGCGTGATACTCGCTGGGTTTTGTTTTGTATGGGCCAATGTAAAAGTCGATAAGCATTTATTATATTTTTACGAACGTTTGTTCTCCTGTTTGTTAATATACGTTTTCCGGTCACGGAATTTGAGTCTCACCTTGCTCGATTTATAAGGGACGTACATACGTGAAATTGGAAAGTAAATTTTCATTTTTTCCATTCATCTCTTTATCGCAACGATAAATCACTTAGCGACTTGAACAACGATTTCAGATAATTAGTCAAAGATTGAATTAGGTTGAATCGAGTATAAATAAAAAAAAATGTTTTTCCTTCATCCACGCGTTATTGATAATGGAATCTAATACGAATGGACGTGGTGATATGATCGATATCTTCGGTATGACATACGTGGAAAATGTTTGATAATAATATTTTTCAAGGGGAACAGGTGATAGGAGATTCTGGCTAGTAAAATTGAAAAATTAATTGAAAATTTGTTTCTCTATTTTTTTAAATTACATATATTTAAATCGTATTTGTTATATTTATTATGAATTTGTTTTTTAATTTGAATCTTATGTTTTTTATGTTGCTGCGTTATCTCTTTATGGTCGCGTAAATAGAGGATAACAGGTTTTGCGATCGGATACGATTTTGCAAAAGGTAATCGCAACGCTCGTAAACCGCGAGATCAAAGACAGCGATAAACGGGTAATACCATTAGCCTCTAATTGATCGGGTGGTACTTCAGAAACACAATGGACTCTAACCAGAGCAATTGCGGTATAGTGATTCCCATACGCGAAATTACCTTAACGGTACAAAATTTTTGTAAAAAGTAAAAGGAAAATGAAAATATATATATTGTGACGTGTTTTTTTCGATTCACGCAGATAACGTTCTCGATTTCAGGTTCCCTTCGAGTCGTCATCCTCATCATAAGTTACGCTCTCGGGTTGATTCGCGATGCTACGCCAATGCTCTTTGAAAGGTTTGCTATTTTTTAGTTGAGGTCGATTAATTTTTCGAACCTGCGGTGGAGAGATAGTCTCGACGTAACGATACGTTAAGAAACGCACTCTATTTAGTTTAAAGGGACGACAGGAGGAAAAGGATAGGAGTCATCGGCTATAAGACACTCGACCAATCAGAATTATTAGTTTCCGCATTTGACTGTTTTCAATGTCAGTCTGTCTCGGGACACCGATCGGGGTGTCTCGAGCTGCCTCGCGCTCCCGGATTCTTTGTTGATAGTTTTTCTAGCTGCGATTCCTATACGGTGAAGAAAGTTATCGTTTGTCCAGTTTTCGCGTTGCTCTGTTGGAAGTGCAGTGTTGTGCTACAGTGCAGTGGCCACCTGACTGTCCCCTGTATGCAGTTCTCGGGCTTCGCTGATTAGCCGGACCAACGCCGGTGAGCACTCACGATTTATTAATTGGTGAAGAAATTTCGATTTTACAGCTCCGATTCGTTCTGTTATTTCTCGGGCAGCCTGAGACGCAGGATTCGCTGAGCTACCGTATATTTCCATGGGTTCTGTCAGAGCTCTAGTTTCGACGGAGTTTGAGACCACCTCGACTCCCGGCTGGTCGGTTTCAGATGAAAAAAAGAATTAACCTTGCACGCAAATGCATGGACCAAGGATGAAACGTGGCGTAGGTTAGTTTTCGGATTTTTCTTTAAGAAACGATGAATCCAACGGAGCAATTGAGTTCAGCATCCAAGTCGATTTAATCCCTTAATTCCCGTCTTTGAAATATGGAAAGTAGAATCATCCCCTGTAGCATCGACTTTCTTCTGGTTAGAAGCTCTCTCCATTTTTATTTGACCTATTCTTGATTAAAACGTCACAGTCGCTGGGGTCAATAATGTCAAAATTGAATCGAACAATTTCCCGTGTAATGCAGCGAGGCTCGTTTTACGAATTCAATTTTTTTTTAAGGGGTGGCAAAAATGAAGCAGCCAATAGCAGCCCGAGTTGTACAGGAAATAGAGGGTTGTCGTTGAACGTTATATAATATAAGGTCCACCTTCGTCTGGCTGGTTATTTATTTGCGAACAATCAGGAAGAAAGTGAATTTTGGGCAGAACGAGGGACGCTAAAGATGAAAGAGGAAACCAGGAATTCGGTCATTCTTTCCTAAATTGCCCATTTCTCGTATAGTCATTCCGTCCTGTATATTTTAAAAATGATTTTCAGCAGAGAGTGGTCCTCCAGCGAAATTGAATTTTCACCACGACTATATATACGCGTATGGCAGGATTTAAATATTTTTTGGAATTTTTTTATTTTTTATATCTCAAAATTTTTATACTTCAGCAGCAATTTTCATCACTGACAAACTTACGTCCTTCGTCTTTATCTTGTTGATTCTTTTATTATGTCTTTCACTGCCTTATACGTTTGTATTGCATTCGTAGGCATACTGTTTCGTGTACCAACTTTAGAAGAATAAATGTCAAGTGCTAAAGTAGAAAACGGGCAGGGATTCCAGGACGTGACCAAGGAAGAATAAGAGATTCCATTTCTCCTATGACCTCCTATTCCCTTCGTTTCCTATTTCCTCTTCACCCTCACTCTCGCAATTCGTCTTCTCATTTTCTCTTGGCTTCCGCTCGAATTTTCGACATGGTTGATTTCACGATTCGATAAGATTTTATTCACTCGCAAACTTTCCTCTCCGGGAGCCGCTATGAGCTTCGAGGTTAGAAGATATAAGAAAGGAAACCACGTTTTATCTTCGCGGTGAATTGTAATAAAGTCCACTTGTTCAGGATCATTTATAAAAATGCAAATTAGACGTTTCTCGAGTTTCCACGTGGTGTGATAAATTTTGAAAATTTTCTTATCGCCCTAAGCATCTTACCGGATGCTTACTTTTTTCTTTTCTTATTAATTATTGTTCCAAAATCCTTGACGACTGTTTCACGGGCTCTCGGAAAATTCCCTAGGACTCTAGTAATTTATCGAATGTCGCTCGAACGCAAATTTGACGTAATCCCCGCGATTACCGTAAACGTACGCAAAAGTACCATGCTGAATATTTTTTTTTTTTTCTGGGCATTATCGGGAAAACGTTGACTTTTTCGCAGAACCCGCTTTACTTCCAGAGAAATTCGGTTAATCCGTAATAAATTGGCACGAAATAATGTCGCTCGGGGTGAAATGGATTTGCTCGAAATATATGAAAAATCAATATTTTTTTTTTGAAAATAAAATCCTGATTGGCCGAAAGATTTAGAAGTCCAAGAAATCGTCATATATTAATTACGATTAACAACATTTATTACATTTTCACTACTATGTATATCACAACACCCAGAATATTGTTAGAACAATGTCACAAATTATATTGAATATATTGTATACATATTTATTCCAAAAAAAAAAAAGATTTATGAACCAATAATAATCCACGATGCCTATTTTAATTGCACGATTATTAATGCAATTATTTACGTTAATTAAAATTGCACTGATTCCAAGTATCATCGTGCACTGACAATTGCATTGATGAGCTTTTTAATTAGAGTACTTATCTCTCTCCCACGCAATACTTCGCCATAGCTCGCCGAGTCTCCATCCTCTTTTACACAATAATTACAAGGTTCGAACTTAAGCTTAAAACAAAAAAAAAAGATTTGGACCGACACGAACGCGCATTCCGCATCGCTGGAAAACTTTTCGGTGTTCGAACTCGCTTCTGCACCTTTGCAATTTGACTGAATCTCGAGAGGGTTAAATAAATTAGCGTTTACCTAACGTAAAGTGCATTTCTTCTTCGCCACTTATCTTTCCACTCGTGCAACCGTCTTTATTTCCAATGTCTTCCTCTCTTTTCCTTATTTTCATCCCGTTTCTATAAAGGACCCCATTTCGCCTGCTGAACCGTAAACTATTATATCGATGTTTAAAATATATTAGTGCATGCAACCTAATCCACCTTTATGCCCTATAAAAGACTTAATCAATTATATCGGCATTCGATTTCCATCGTTTAGTCATTTCCTCTCGATTAAATTCACGCGCGAACCTCGAAGATCGGCCATTCCGATAACGGCATCTAAATAGAAGATTCCCTTCTCACCGAGTGCGAACAGCATCCCTTCATTAGATTCCATCGCGAAGTAGTTGGCAATCCTTATCGGTCTCGTTCACATTTGACTTTTTCCTGTTCGCGAGCTTAATCCAAATGAAAGTTCATTAGGTCATTCAGATCGGGAAGATCTGGTCAGATTTTATCGAAGCTTGTTGGTTCGATCGATCCCTGAAATCATTTGCAAGCATGTATCACCATCTAATAACATATCCAGGGTTCAAACGGTTCGGTATTCTTGAACAACCCTATACACATTAAAGGCATTTTTATGTATAATATTGGTACCACTGTAATCCTAAAGAAAGTTCTTGTTCTTGGAAATTAAAAGACTCCCGTCATTCATTATTCATTTCCACATATCGTGCAGCATTTAACGAATCCTAGGTCCGATCGAGCTTTCACTACTTCAAGATAACATTTTTCCTTCAAAGCAAAAAACAAAGGAAAGAAGAGGATTGGCAATATTTTTTTTTATTTTCGAGTCTCAAAAAGTGCCGTCTGGATTTACAGCAGGCGCTTCTAATAGGAATAATCGAAATGTGAGAAGCGTGCGAAAGAATGTATCGTCGTTCCTTCGGGATGCGAGACTATTTGTCGCGACACTTTTCAATGACTTTTTTTTTTTCACAATCCCACAGGAAAGCGGCATATCAGGAGAGACAAGAATACAATTTTGCCCACGAGAGAGGGACTGTCGCGGTTTTGAAAATTTGTCGAAAATTTTTTTTTTTATTTAGCACTCCTAAAAAATCATATATACCGCGTTCACGCTTTGCTCGTTTTATACAAGAAATTCGATCGCTTTTTTTCGTCGTTATTCAATTTCGCTATTTTTTTTTTCATTTACACGCACATATACTGCACTTGATCCTGAACATGCGTTAACAATGCATCGAATCCATTTCACTGATTAAATTCTGCATTTGGTGTTTACCACGTTGGAAAATTAACGCCCTGTTACCCGAGTCAGAGTAACTCATGCGACTATTTATACGCAAGTGCCGCTTCATTAACGTGTCATATAAGTAGCATACGTGTAACCGAGTATATTACATGCTTCCTTGAATTTCAATCTCCATACAAGTCCAGTGCCCCGTCAATAGATGCGTATGGAGCTTGCAAGAGCTTTTTTCCTCACGAAACGTCATTTTTAATATGTACAATTTTTTTATTTTTATCAAAAACCCACGTATTCAGCGTCACGGTCAATCAATCGTACGTACGTATTTCATTTGAGATATATGAACTTTGAGGTTCGAGCTTTTTGGTAGATAATCACACCGTGGGTAAGGTACTCTCGGTAAATTAATGGGGGGGCGGGCGGGTGGCTCCCTCAAGCAATTCCCTTGAAGAGTAAACTCTCCGGGAGCTGCTTCACTGATTGGCTAAGCATGTGGATTGATGTGTCAAGGAGCTACCGAAGTAGCAAGGCACGTGGCTGTCAATTGACTATTAATGACAGGCATGACGATACCAATGATAAATTTTCAACTACTCGGCTCTGATATCCTTGAACACATTGGATCTACGATATAACAGACCCAAAGCTCTATCTCTTTTAGATCTATACGTACGGAATACTTATTTTCCCTTTTTTTTTTTCCAATTCTAATCAAACCGATGGAAAAGCTCTGTACAAAATGACATGTGGATTATACGGGTTCCCGTGGGACTTTCACGAAATCTTTTTCACCCTTTTCAGGATGCTTGTAACATGTGAACATCAAAGTGCAATAACGTCAAGGTTCCTGTCGAAGGGCCGAGGTACCTTGTATTATATTTTTTTTTTTTCGGTTGCATCAAAAATTTAGAAGTTTTTTTTTTTAGTACTGTGTAAAAAATCAATATTGACTCTACGGATGGATTGATTAAAAAATTGGACGTGGTGCGTGTACAGGTTTAGACAAAATTATGGGAAAAATGTAACGAAAGGTAAATTTTGTGACGCCGGGAGGTTTATAGTCGAAAGAGATTTTACACGGTGGATCATAACTGTCGCGATAATTAATTAGACGTTTCGTGCTTGTACGAATGGATCGCGAATAGCAAATGATTTTGCCAATTTCAATTCGCCAAATTGGACTCGGCGATTCATTTTCGATAGGATATTGATGGGCTTTATATAATCATTGTAAAAGTCAATTTTTATTATATATTTGTTTATACATATGTGGGTCCATTGGTACTGATCCTATTAGGTAATGCATTCTGTTTTTGATATAAATATATATACATATATATATGTATTCTGGATGCATCGAATCATTCCACTCTCATTGGTTTTGTGTTCGGCTGTAATTGCATTTCCGACGTTTAAATGCAGTTGACCAACAATGATTTTAAAAGCGGATTCCATTAACTGCAATGGGATATTATTTGCCTCTTCTGAAAGGCACCGATACCACCTGATATTATCGTCGCAGTTGTTCTGGTGCAATCGTGGCTGGAACAATGATACCCTATTTCTATTTTGACATTATTCAACGTACAGCATCCCCGAGAATGATAAGCTAAATTAAGGATGCGCGATCTCATTGTAATTTAAGGTTGGCTCCGGGGCAAACGTGTTGGTTAATAAAATTTCTTTGATAACCGATGTACGATTAAGCGCCACGCATAGATGGATTGTGTGCTCGTAGAGACGATTAAAATTTATGCGTATTTTATGAAAAGAGTTTGGAGTATCTTATTGACTAAAAAGAAGATGCTTGCGATTCAAATCGCAATGCGACGCTTTATACAGTCGAAAATAATAATTGGATAAAAAATATGTTTTTCTTTTTTATATAATTTAATTTTTCTAACAAGGGGATTGGAGGCTTCGTATTTTTGCGTTACGTTTAGACGGTGGATTGTGAGTTTCTTGTTTTCATTTTCAAAATTTTATGAATCAACCAGGATTTTTGGTACTTGGACGCGTCGCATGCATTTATAATATATTTGCAACGTACCTTTACCCTCGCCAAGTTCCTTGGCTCTGAGAGCACCCAGTGTTACAGATGACGCGCACATTAACCACCAAAAAGTGTGGAGCAACATTGTTCTTGGTACGAGGATGGAATTGCGCACGGATTAAATTGTTCCTTGAAATTGGAGTGGACACGTGGAATTTAATTAATTAGCTTTTAGGATAAATTCACTGGTATCCGAAGAGGAAGATACCTTTGTTTAAAATGGCTTAGGAGACGAGCAATTTATTTGGGTCTTCAACTACGGAATTACGAGGTGTGCTACGCCGCACGAAATTTCGTATTATCTTTAACGACGTAAATTCAATTAACAAGCGTAAAGGTGTCGATCACAATTCTCCGTGTATCGTCCTAACAAACAATTATAAAATATCTCATTGGAACTTCCAAAAATTATTGCTTTTTCAGTATTAGCAGGCAGTTCCTCATTTTTCACAGACTCGATGCACAGTCACTAAAAGAAAAAAAAAAAAAAAAATATGGAAACAATATAAATGACGCGAAGAGGAATCTTCGATGCCACGTCAGATTATTTGCTTATTAAAACAATTTTCGTGAACTGCATAGATTGCTTTATTGTACAATGAATTAAGTAATTTTATTCAATTTACGGATACAGAAATTCGTAGCGATGACTGTACGATCAATAAGATTATGACAATATTATTATTTTTATTGTTGTCGTTGTTGTTATATACCCAGGAAAAATATCCAAGATTGAGTCAGAGGCAGAATAATATTTTTTTTTATGAAATTGATTTTTATAATGAAATTACGTTATTACCTACGATTGCTATCTGTATATATATATATATATATATATATATGTTTTATATAAGATATCCATTGACAGGGATATCAAATGATAACAATAAATTGTCAAAAATACAAAATTACCGAAGAGCCTCGATCCGCAAGGAAACCCGCTTAGCTCTGGACCGAAACTGAGCAACTAACACGCGGCCACCGTTTGCCAATGCTCGCCGCGCCAATCCGAGACTGCGCCTTCTCTCTCTCCCTTCTCTCTTCCTTCTCTCTCTCCCCCATACCCCATACATTTTAACCCCTTTATTCTTTTTTCCTGGATAACTCTTACGTCTTATCTCATTCCCTTGCGCCGATTCACTCTTTTAATGTACCCTTTTGGAGTGCTCATTAAAGTACAAACTAACACGAATATTTCTTTAATTTCAGATTTTCCAACAACAAAAAAAAAGACCAGCCTACCAGACACGTGAGTTTAATAATTTTTTTTAATCCCTCGATTTGCGACTCTTTCCCCCTCCCCCCTCCCCCCCCTCCCACTCTGCTATATCACACGTATCACGAATATTACAGTGACCTTGAATCAAGTATACTAAACGATAGCAACGCAGAGTACAGTAGATCCTATCGATTGCATAACAATCGCATTCCGAAAATGAATCTGCACACATACACAGTCCTTACACAGTCCTGCCTACGTTGTTTCCATGCAACAGCCTATATTCGCGAAAACTTTTCCTAGCAAATATTCAGCTTCTTTAAGACACCTCGATAGCTGTCTCTATTCCAGTGTCACATCCCCATAGTCGTGCACTAGTCGAAAAGAAAAAAGTTTCTTCGAGGAATTCGCAAAGTTCAGGTCGATATGTTTGTCGGCTGTCAAAATGAAATTCGCATATACGTATATGCCTCTGTCGCAGCTCCAAGCCGGATGGACTTTTCGATAAAGCCAGTATATAATTTATTTACACAAAGTATCAATAAATTAATTTACCACGAAATTACCCGATAATTATACCCACTTAGAATTAAAGTCGAAGTTTCCAAACGAACGACCATTTGGCTCGTACAAATTAGCCAGTGAATATGTCTCCGCGTGCACGGGGAGCATTGAACTTACGCGAAAGGCCAACCTTTTCAATTAGAAGGTACTGCAATTACGCAACCTGTTGTACGACGTATAAGATAGAACGAAGCTTTCAGCTTTGATTTTCTCTAACGCGCGTATGGTCAATGTTTGACGCTCGAAGCGTAACTGCCTAATGCCATTAGTACCAACCGTAAACTGCATTGTAATCGCGGGTCCAGATACTCCTGCATTCTAAATCGAATCGACCCAAGCCAACCTCCCTTATACGAAACACCGCGAACCGAATGCACGTAGCACGTATCGTCCCCTCCGAAAACTTCATGACCTTACGTGCACCTTCTCAGGCGTACGTAAAGTCCAATTTTCATGAACTGCAACAGCCGTCAATCGAAAGCTCCGCGATCAGCCTTTAGGCCCGCAATCTGCTTGAACGTATCTAATCGTACGAGCATAGCAGATGCAGGATAGATATCGATTATCGATATCTCCGATCAAATTGGTATCGAGATAACTACGAGGGACGGGGGGTCAAGAGGTCAGGATAATTATTTTTATATAATCTAATTTAATGCCGAATAATATGATATTCTGACTGACTTCGGATTTAATCTCCGAGCTAATACTTCCGGTTGCATGATTGCCACAGGAAATGGGAATCTCTATGTAACCACAATGCTTATAGTCATTCGTGTTCATGTACCGTTTTATGATTGCGGTATAATCGTTCATAGGTCGCGATGCACGCGAATTCACTGGAATTAACGTAAATTCACCTGTGACTCTCAGAGGGGGCATGTTGATTGATTAATCGAATTAATTGAACTGCGTTCTAGTGGAAAATATTATTTTTTATTATCTTCACAGCAAAAACAAGACCCATCGTGAAGACTAAAAATTATTTTAATCTACAGAAATGTATTTATCGTTATCGATAACAATTACTCTAAAGT
The DNA here is from genome assembly GCA_030142595.1 of Trachelus iudaicus. Taxonomy (NCBI): domain Eukaryota; kingdom Metazoa; phylum Arthropoda; class Insecta; order Hymenoptera; family Cephidae; genus Trachelus; species Trachelus iudaicus. The sequence continues at coordinate 502,620 of JARQTH010000713.1, read as the reverse complement.
TGCGTCGATCTGTCTTTGATTTATTGAGGGGCAGGGGGGGTGGGAGCGGGGGTATACGTATCAATTTGAATTGGACTTTCACCCTCTCTTAGGAAATTCGAAGTTTTACATTTCATTCCCTTTTTTTTTCTGACTGATTTTACGTGAACTGTCATTGGCACCTGATACAGGGGATCGGGGGGCGGGGGGAGGGAGGAGGAGGTTACGGTAATTTTAATTCCTTAATTTCCCTTACTATCATAAATTTCCTGAAAGCTCAAGAAAATGGCTGCCGATGGATGAAGTATTAATCTTGGTGCTCGCTGTCCGTGAAATTGAAGCTTCTCCACGTTACACGCCGTACGTACTTGGATGAATTGGAATTACGAATGGATAAGCATATTTTTATTGAAGAAAAATAATGAAAAAAAATATTTGTTTATCATTTAATCGGTTTTTTTTTTTTTTTTTAAATTTTTCGTTCTCTTCCGTTAAAATACGTTACGAGTCATTGCGATAATCCCTATGTGTAAGAGGCTCGAAATATTCCTTGTGATAAGTCCTGTAAGCCGATTTAAAAAAAGCTTACTCGCTGTTACGTTCGAAAGAAGCACGATAACAGAAAATTACGACCATTCACTGCCGGTACGGATACTATGGATACTAGCCAGCCGGAAGGACCTGCTTTTTGGTTTACCACAATTAGGTCAACGGAACAAAAGACTGGTAGAATATGGGCAACACCGTGGCTGCTGGCTAATTCTCGAGATATAGAAAATTCGCGAGGTAGAAAAGTTGTTATATAATTATGAGACTAAGCAGATTTTACGGGGATTTAGCGCGGCGAGTGTATATCTCTTTCGCAATTTCTTTTTTGTCTCTCTCTCTCTCTCTCTCTCTCTCTCTACTTCGTTTACTCCTTTTTCAAAATACCAGTTTAAGTTTCCTTGTATCGGTAGACCAAGTTAGTTGACATTTTGCAGATGTCGCATTCGTATGCGTCATCCGTTATAGTGTCATTAAATGCCGATACGCAAGATACGTAGGATCGATAGGATATCCCATGGGCACTGACAGTGCGAATATATTTTTGCAAACATTAAATAATTAAAGTTCTATCCATACTTAATCGTGAAATCTTATGAAATTTCAATTAAAATATTGCATCGTCGAATTTAAAAGTGAAAACAATAATTTCAAATCGTCTTGTATTTTCACACATATATAGACACTCAGAGAGAATCCGCGCGACACTCCTAGACGTCGCGACATACCTTAAGAGAATACATTAATTTCTTCGACACTCCATTTCACCTCGATTACAAAAAAAAAAGGTCCAATCAATTACCCATAGCAAAGTTACGTCACTGGTTACAGCAATTCAATTACGTGAAAAGCAAGTTTTTTAAATGAAAATTATTTAAAAGTTCTCGTCAACTAATTCGCAATTTTTTTTTAATTATCCCTCCCCGCTTAATATTGCTAACCAAAAAAAAAAAAAAAAAGAAAATTCCTCGAAACAACTTTAAATCATTTTTGGCCTCCGCTCGTAAGCATCCCCGTCAGAGGTCCTTTTACTTTTCCTCCCAAAACGAGAGCGATCTTTCTTCGCGCGGAGATCTCTCCTTTAAGGGATGAAAATAAAACTGTACGTAAGCGCCGCTGAGGTAATGGCGGTTTGCAAGGGCGTAATAGTTCCCAGAACGACGAAGCTTCTCGGATAGCAACTTTAGGATGTACTCGTGTTGCCTCAGACAATCTCAATTCTCGGTTCCTGAAGAAGCAACGTAACTGGAGAGATAGACAGAGAGTAAGGCAATTAAGGCAAACGTCTGTTCCTGCTTACTATCTCGCCATTACCATGGTCTGGATTTGCTAGACGCAGCGATGCTTCCTGAAGCGGCTGTACACGTTAATATTAATGGCTTATCACGTGTTTATATATACATATATATATATATATACAATATAGCGATATAATTTATTATTACTGTGGGAAAATGTTAGGTGTCACACAAAAATGGAACTTTCTGCGTTACGCTTAGCTAATTTTCAAATTTCAATACCGAATTACCTCATCGTGGCGATAGTCAAAATATTATTTTATCACTGAAATTATAAACTCTTTTCAGAATTGTTTACAAATTCTCGATGAACCGGCGCTACTTCTCGATGGGGATGATAAATTTAAACGTCTGCTTAGATCCTGCTACCAGGCTAAGTCGATTTCGAGATACGAGGGTGTCAAGTGCATACTGTACGTGAGATTTTGGGTATTGGGGGTGCGAGGTCAAAAGGTGACGTTACCGCAAGGTGAAGATATTCAAGGGATGACAAATATAACGTGAGCTATCGTGTGTCAAAGGTCAGGATTCATGTGGATATGCAGGTTTGCCGAGATAACAGGATTTACTAAGGTGTGTGGACAGCGTGTGTGACTTTACACGCGAAGACACAGGTGATAACCGAGGGTTCAAAGGTGACTGTGTAATTATATTATTGAATTAACTTGGATTGAACGTCGAGCCCGACTTGCATCTCAATTCGAGCACAGAGACGCTCTCCTCGCCGAACGAACGTTCAAATAGAAGACAACCCTTTAATTTGGACGAGTGTTTGCCCGACTGTTTCGCGAAAACGACGAAAAATCCAGTATCGCGACAACTCGCAGTATGGACGATGTCAATGCAATTTTACGTATTTCCGTGGTTTGCGAGAGAAAAATAAAAAAAAATAATAAAAAAATAAAACAATATAATTCCGAAATAAAATAAAATATAATTTCGTATCTTTACATTTGACTAAGTAATTGCGATTCTGCAAATCGATTGCATGCTTGCGAGCCACGTCACGGCAAATTCGCACGCATCGAATGACGACAGCTACGACCAATCGGCATCGCGGAAAATCGCTGACATGACTTCCAGATATTTTCTATACACGGCACGTTAACGATTAACGTGGATCTTATAGTAAAAATATATACATAGTAATAGTCGTGGCAGGAAAATCGATTTTCATCTATTAGGCGATGTGTCGCTCGCTGGATATCAGCACTGAGGACTAAATCCCTACAAATGCGTCAGGCACGAGAGTCACGTGACGTTCGGTATACAGGCAGACGGTAACGACGCGAGTGAGAAAGTTTGACTTTAAAGTGAATACAAGTAGCGAGCTTCGCGGTAGACTAAATGAGGAGCCATAATTTTCACTCAGGCGACATGTCCTGCCACCAGGAGCACCGATGGAGCAAACCATCCACCCCTTCGTTCGCGGTCCTTCCTTATCTTACCAACTCTCCAGTTTCCTCGCTTCCGATTCTACTTTTGCATATATCTGTATACTATTTTCATCCTCCCCTTCCCCCCCTCACCCTTTCGACCCCCCCCCCCACCACACCCACCCCTTCCTGCCCCTTCCTGCCCCTTACCGCACATGGTTCATGGTCGCGCGGTGCATCAACAGCCGCATAGTAACTACATATATCACTAAACTCGGTAACACTCATTGGGGTAGATTCGCACACGGAGGTTGGTAATACTGACACCTACTACGGCGATGCTTCATTTAAATTTATTACCTCCTATTCGAACTTCCAGCCATCTTAAAGTCTGTCCTCTGCCACCCAGGTATGCGTATTAGTCGATATAGCGATTTGCCAGTGGTACCAACTTTTATTCTCGGGACTTTAATTTTTTTTGTTTTTTTTTTTCTTCGTTATAACGAAAGTTCCTATAGTGTACCATGGATACGGGACTTTGGCTCTTTGAGCATTGAAAGTTTTTAATGAAGCTTCAATAAGTTTGCCCCGGTGAGAGGTAACTAGGCGATCGGAGGTCGGTAACGGTGATTAACGTTGGTCTGAAATCTTTATATAAAATAAGCGCATCTCTTATCTCAGTTTATTAAGATATTTCTGTCTAATCTGTTATCTCGATTTTATCTAATTCCTCGGAGCTCCCTTTTGAAACACTGTCCGGTGAGAATTTTTTTTTTTCCCCCAAGTACCAACCGTTATCAGGATTTTTCTCTAGATTCGCAGCATAAAGTCTTGGACGGTCATCTTGCGAGACGAACGGATACACGAACCAGTAGAGCACTCCCTTTGATGTCAGACCTGTCTTCAAACTGAGACTGCAACTACTACCGAAGCCTTGTACGTTAGTCTGGCTCTTCACTTGTGGGTCAAAAGGTGAGAGTTCACGTATCCAGATATAATGCGTGTACATAGGTTTAGGATGACGCGACGAAAGCACGCGGCTAAATTACTGACCCGAAATCTACCCTACCCCCGTCCGCCCCTCCCACCTTTTATGAAAGCACCAAGCATTTCGACCCTCATGAAAATATAATGACACCGTCAGCCACGTTGCGCGATGCCATTGTCATTGTCAACGAAAACGAGCCTAATGTATATTAATTTCAGGATAGAACGTAGAATGAATTTTAGTGAATATGAATTTTCAAATTTTTTTCATCTCATTAAATGATCTATCTGTTATCCAGGTCATATCTGGTAGATAATGCATCTAGATGGGTCTCGTGAACTTATTCACGCGTGCGAAGCACACGTGACTTTCGTAGAGTCATGGTCTTTTCGATTTCACATGACATTGGATATTTTCTACTGTCATCTCTTTGGGTATTCATTTCTACCGACGTAACACACATGTCGTTTTGATCTTTGCTGACAACACGCGTGCACTACGCATGGAGAAATTCTGAGGGAATTCTACTGATGGTGGTTTCAATGCATCCAGTCGTACGTATGTCGGGTCAGTGTTCTATATATGTAGGGTTAGATTGATTTAGCAAAGGTCAGTAGTGGAACGATCAGGATATTGCTGGTTCGATACTGCACTTGCTGATTAGAATCCTGTCGCTCTAGGGTCATTGGCGTGTATCTATTTTCTAGTGATATTTCCACTCCGATCGACTGTGTCTGGTTTATCTTTTTCTCATATCTTTTTTTTTTTTTTAATGACTTAATATCAAGATCCCGGTCAAACGTATTGTTTTGTTGAACTTTCGAAGCCAGTCGTTTGTGAAATTAATGAGGTACAAAATTGATATTTATATTTTACGGTGAAATTAGATTTTATGGAGGATCGAAGGCCGGGCAAGAATGTAACGGAGGAGAGGATTCGTTTGTCGTACTGAAAATTTAATTGCGTCACATCGGTTTTGGCACAGTACTATACGTAGGTAAAATGAGAAATTTTATTTATAATAAAATTTATATTCAATAATAAAGATTGACGTCCGAGAGTGGAGGGGGGGTACTGATTTTCGTAACTTACAGTTTTCATTTGATTTTTTTCCCGTTACGTGGATGGACGTCTTGAATCTCTTTTCGACTGTTACGTATATGCGTACGTGAAAAATGTTTATGGGGAAAATATTTGTAATTGAAATTTAAGAAGGTGAACATTATCGTGAAAACCGGTCGTGCAGAATAATAGCGTGGTCTACTGTGTGTTCTGGAAATCTTAGCAAAGAAGTGCAATTTAGTAGTGCATTACGGCCGAAGTTATTCGACTGTTAAATGAGGACAATTAGTTTGAACTTTGACAATAAAGCACTAGATAGTGCATAACTTTGTACGAGATTTTTCTTTCGACAAGTATAAGTACACGAAAGCATCTAATGGCTTTCATCCAGTCCAAGTTGGCACACCGTGTATACAGTTGGGCGCTTAGTTGGAAAAGTTAATAATCATCGCGAAAACGACGCGACAACTTTTTCGCAATATCTTTCCCGCGTCACGCGAGAACAGTCGTCGTTTTGCAATCGCGTCGCAGCACGATAATTGAAAGCGGAAGTGGAGGGAGCGCGGACGGAAATGGCAAACGCAAAAAAAAATTAATGACAGCGTTTTCGCGACTTAATATTATCGTGACGATTATCGATCGACGCGAATAAACAATAGTGATAACCGATTGCACGAAGGCAACTAATCAGTCCTATATGAATCGTATCTTAATTTCGCAATACGACTGTACCTCTGCGCGTTTCAAGGATGAAATTAAATTAAAGAAAAAACAAAAAAAAGAAACACAAAGTTACATGAATTTCGCGAGATCAAAGGATGATACTAAACTGTACCCCGGTCCCAAAGAACGAGAGTAGAATTTAAATTCGCCAATGCCTTCTGGATGCACGAGTTCAGCTCGAAACTCCCGTGCAGTGTGTTACGCGCCATTAAATTGAAATTGTAATTGAATCCGTGCAATTTTGCAAAAAAAAAATTTGCAATTTTTGAAAATTCCTTACGATCGATGTACGCTAAAAGAAAGCTTAATCTCGCTACCTTAGAGGAATCGTGAGTACTTTAAGCGAGTTTAATTTCGATAGACTTTCGCGTTATCGCCACCCTCACTGTTATCTGCCGTACTTCACAGCGACTATGGTTAATTCGTTCTACGTGGATTCGCAATGACTTTGCGTATTTCCGCGAGGTCGGTGAAATTGGCGTAAAATATTCAGAGTCATTACGCGCAACGCGAGCTTAATGTTTCGTGTCACTGGGCCACTTTTGCCAAAGCTTTATCGAACTAGACGTCTCCTTCGTAACCCCACTTCTCCCTGCGGATTCTGTTTCCGGTCGTTCGAGCCCATCTCGACGAATTCGCACGCGATTTCTCCACGCCAGTTATCTACCTCTACCTTATCTACAGTCTCCTTCCAAAAAGAAGTAAAACGACGCGGACCGACTCACCGCGACGCCATGAAATAATCATTCCCATCGGTAATATTTAAAATTGCCGCGTCTCCCGTGTAACGTCAATCGGAATAATCCAATGGCGCCACCGCGAGAACCATGGGAAATTCATTTATATGGGGATTTATTTATAACCCTAAGAAATACGTGTTCCAGGCGCATGACTCAAAGACACATTACTCGGTTTCCCTATTGCTAGATACTTCCGGGGGCAGAACGAAGAGATAAAACAAAAAATAGAGGGATCAACATAGAAATGCCTTCTCATTAATAAATGCCCCGAAGGATCTTCCACAAGGGATGATCAAGTGAAGAGTAGAAGAGTACAATTTGTTTTCTTTTGGTTTTTTTTTTTTTTTTTTTTTTTTCTAAAGATTATTTGTTACGAATTTCCAGAATTAAAGGTTCATCCCCTACCAGTATATCCAGCATCCACCCCATCGAGCGACCAACCCCAAAGCCAATCTCTCATCTTCACTTGCGGTCTATTAGATTTCCACGGCTTCTAAAAGGTCACCTACTCTATACCTTCTCTTCGTTTAACCCCTCCCCCCGCCCCTCCCTCGACCCCGTTCCCCCTCTGGCCACTGCCTCTCTTAATGTGCCCTAAACCCTCCTCGTATAACCACCCTCCGCCCTTAGCTTTGGCGGCTCCTCCCTCTCAACGGCAAAAAGGCCAACATAAATCGTCGCTTCTTTCAACGTCGACGCCGTCGCCAAGAAGATGAGACGGTGGCCTTTATGTTTCAGATTCTGAGTTTCCTGGGTCCTCCCGCTAGGGGCGCTGCACGTCAGTTTTCTATGTCGCGATCAAATTTCGCCTAATTGACAAATCGAGGAAGTTAGGTGCCGTTACCGATATTGACGACACCTGCCTCCCCCCGTTGCATCCCCTCCTCCTCCTTCTCCCTTATCGGTATGAATGATCTCACTCTTGGACGGGCGTCGCAAGGCGTCGCGCTACGAACTTTCGACACTGAAATTACTGGGCGTCGATCAAGTCCCTCGATAACGAATTGCCGCTACACCTCGTCGCATTGTGAACGCACCCTGATTCTGTGGGGTTAAGAAAATTAATGTCGAAAAATACTGGTTCAAATTGGTATATCGGGAATTTTATAATTTCAAATAGAGATACATTATAAAGTTCTACGACTATCGATACGCTGACTCTGATCGATGATGATTAATTTAGTTTTCAGGTAATTTGAATTGTCCTTATGTACTGTCTCGCTGGTTAAAATCATATTGATAACCTGATTACGGTGTGCATAGAATAAACACGTTAGATACATTAAGGCGCGAGTTCAGTACACGTAAATCTACTTTAACGTGAGACGTCGAGTAAAGGGAACGAATTTGACGATGCATAAAATTTGCAAAGACGCAGCCGTATGCGCGAGTAATTAATATCACTGAACTAATAATTCGACAAACTTGGCCACGCTGCATTTTTCAATGTGGCAAACAACCCTTTAAGAGCTTTAATAAATTTTCGAGAAAGCAATCGAGGATACTTGCCAAGTAGAAGTTTCATCTAATCGAAAGGATGCTGGTATTCCCTCAATTTTTTTTTATCCCAAGTAACCTCCACCCTCTTCATCTACTTTATATTTTCAGAATCCTTCGTTTTTCAGAAAACTTGCTATTACACACAGCAAAACTAATGCAGCTGTTGAACGATAAATTTGCCAATTTTAAAATCCTGATGGCTCTCGTGAAATTCAAAAATTTCCTGTTCGCACTGTACGCGAAGTAAGGTCTTATTTCCAACTGATGAAATAATGAAATATTCATTTAATCTTGGCTCGCGCTTAACACCGTGCAAATGGCTAAGAGGGCTCGCAGTCTGCTGCATTATTTGATTTTGCATTGTACACAAATGTTAACCATAGACTGTTTCCACGTTCCTCAAACATTACCAGGAAAATACAGCAATGGCTTTGTGCGAGGACAATCAAATTTTGAAGATTTTACAAAGTCGAAATGAGCAATGCATTCGAAGGATATTATTAAATCACTTGTTAATATGACAATAAATAATTGTAATATTTCAAAATTCTAATCAGCCACCTATCACTCCAATATATCAATATCCTCCTATCTACTTTCTAAGAGTGACCTTATAAATGTTTTTTCTGAACTAACAAATTTTTTCCATCAGTTTCAGCAAACCTTACACGGAGACCTGCCCCAGGTGATGCTCTCAGTTCAAAGCACTTACCGAGAATGGACCCAGATGGCTGGTTGACGTTTAGAATAGGTGCAATGCACCAGGTACGTACTTACCGACCTGCTCAGTCGGTATAGCAGTTATGATCGCTATATCTTGTTTTGTAAAACAAGATACAGCTTACACCGTAGCGCGAACCAGAAAGCAGAGCTCGCAGGATCTTTCCTTGTTCCGGGGATACCTAGGAGATACAGTTACGATACCAGTAGCTATTCTACGCGTCTAAGCTCACTTAGGATCTTCAGATCTGAATTCTATCGTTGCTGCTACAGTGGCAGTTAGGTCAGATTTACATGAATAAATAAGACGAGCTCGCTCCAAGGGTTCAATTCGGATTAACCCCATCTTGTTTCCTCGATGACCTCAAGGCGATGGTGGATTGTTAATTCCTATCGATTGGAATAATTTTGTTGCCATTACCTCCTGGGCATTGTATTACGCTTAAGGTGAAACAGTTGTAGTATGACAATTAAAAGAATATAGCTTAACGTTAATAAATATAGCTTTCACGTAAAATTCGTCTTTTTTGTCTCATTGAGGTGTTGATCTTTCGTCGCAATAAGGTTTAACAGCTTTCTGGAAATTCAGTGAATTTTCAATGGACCGACAGCTTATCCAGGGTTGATGACACTTCTAGTTTTAACCACTTGGAAAGTTTCGATCGAGCTCTGTCAAGGGGATGCCAATATTATCATGGACTTTACAAGGGTGGTAAAACTTCTGTGTTTTGGGTTATTGGCCGTTATCGAGAGCTACAGGGTGTCGAATTTATTAAGTCTTCTTTTTTTCTCATTGTGATATTCTTATTTTGTACAATTACGTCTGTCTGACTGTCTCTCGTTATATTTTACAGGCCCGAGATTGCATTAAAAAAAAAAATCTCCAATCCAGACTTTCTCACGTGCGGAGTGTACTTACTTGTAGCGCTGACAGCAGGACCGATGACGGAGTATCTGGGGTTCCCCGTAACGGCCCCAAAGGCAACCTTGTCCAGGTCTGTAACACATTATTGTAATTATCCCGAGAATATACAGTACCCCGTTAATTACGGCTGGGAGTCCAAGCACGCGTTGTAGCGCAGCCAATCTACCTTAATGCAAAGGATCTCAATCTGGAATTTATTGGACTATAAATTTTTGATGCTACATTTTTCTTGGTCGTTTCAAATTGAACATTGCCGCAGTTACGTGACATGAATTTCTTGTAGCCACCTCATACAATATTCCAGATTGAATTATTTCAAATTGGATGTACAGTTTATCCATTGTTCCGTGCGATAATAATAACGACCTTCGTCGAATTACGTAGATCTTTGGAAAGTCTGAAACAGCCTGAAAAATAAAGTGTGCACCCGTTAGCATCTAAATTGGGCAATGGCCTGTGGCTAAGCGGGGAAATACATCCTAACGATTTGTAAGCCAGTGACTGTGATCGAACGGGGTTGCCTGTGGGGATGTTAAAAGGCGAGAGATGTGCGAGGAGGAGTTGCTCGTCAATTTGTAAAGAAAAGAAAGAAAGGAAGAGAAAAGATAAAGAAAAAAGAAAACGGACTGTCCCACCATTTTAAAAGATAAATAGCAAAGAGTTGGTACATCAAGGGATGTGTCTTATTAAATTAACTGTGTCAAAAGGGATGTTTCCCTTTTGAGAAATAAACAACAATTTTGTCAAATCCTAGGACGCGTGCACGGATCTCTTTATGTCGAAAGTTTGTAAAGGTAAACTCGGCAATGCATTCCCAGTTTCTTAATACATGTGCACGGGTATTAGAATTATGGGTATCCCAAGTGCAGTACTGTTTCTCGAAGAAATAACTTTCTTCGGCCGGTCCTTGCGAGTCTCGTGAATTTACGGTCGGACATTGATCAAAGGGAATCTGACCGGCCGAGCTTGCAGACCCGTCTGTCTCTCTTCTTTACCGACGAATTGCGGAATTCGTTCACTGAAGATAAATAGATGTGACGTTCCAGTGTCTTCGGCGTTGCGCGAGTGTCACGCATTGCAGCAGTATCGTGATTGTTGTCGTCTATGAATTGAAAGAGGTAAATGGGTTCAGTTGTTTCCTGATCCGACTCAGAGCTTCGCAATTAACCCGTTAACTTCTGATCACCCTCTGACAGTTAACAGGATTCGTTTTCGGAGGCGAGCACGTGGTTCCTTAGGTCTAACCTGCCCTGGCCCAAGGTTTGGGGCCGGACAGTGACGGAAGTTGTAAGGTTAAATTCAAGATCTCCTCGTGCATCTTCCGACTTCGGTTTCCGCTGTCGAACGATTCGTTGCGATCGACTCGGCCAGGAGCGATCGCGACTTTCTATAGTCTGGCTCCTTTTCTCCCGTCTACTGACTTTGCGACAGAAGCAGCCCCATTGCTTGGTCCAGGCCCTTTCACATGATTCTCTCTTCTCTGTTTCGGTGTCAAGAAATGGAACTCAGAACTGTAGAAAAATACGCAAGGACAAGATAGAAAAAAAAAAGGACGAGGACCAGACGCAGCATCTTGCAGATGGGCATCCTATGGTGAGTGACTGTTTTCTCTTTTTTTTTTTTTTTTTTTTTCCCCACCAGTGACAGATTTTTGCACGAATCATTCTGCAGCACTCGCGAAGAGCTAAAGGGTGAATGGGACAGAAAGAGCGATCTCCAAAAATGAAATTTCGGATGCTGACAGAATTTCGGTCGATAACGCTACATACGTTTTTCCGACACTCAGCCTTACGTAACCCCAATCCCCTAAAGATACCTGATCTATTTATCTTCAGTCAACCACTAAAAGCTCCGTATCTGTTTTACTCACTGAGAATCTGCATGACCGACACTGGTGCTTTCTCGTAAGTCGGCATAAGTCTCGAAACGACATTACCGACCACGAATATAAAAGCAAATGCATCATTTAAAACGTTAAATTTCCTCGGAAGCAAACACGTCGATAAAATTCTCGTCTTGAGTAAATCGCCTGAATATTTGTATTCCAATAATACCATCGATTTTATTTTATTAAAAAAAAAAAAGTCCACTCGAGTCCAGCACAAAAAAAATATTTTACCCTACACGGAGTACCGAATGACAGTAAAATCCATCTGGACATATTCCTTTTATAATTGGTACCGACCAGGATGATGGGCGTCGTCCAGCGGCTGGAATTGGAACATGGCCTTGAAGCCTTGACCGGGCCATTCGGAGTTGGCGACGAACTCGACGTAGAGGTCAGCACCAGTGCTGAGTATCTCGACCTCAGCACCCTGGTTGCACAGTACGGCTATCGTAGGGGCTGCCGAACTGGTCCCATCGTGCACCCTTATTATATCAGCTCTGTTCAGGCAACTGCAAAGAAATACGTTTTCATTATCGGTCCGGATCGACTCAATTGCTCGTAAATTTTTGTATCCACTTAACAAGCACAGCTACTACAAAGGAGCGACGCGAAGCTTCTACAGTCGGTCAGAGAATATAATTCACGTGGAATAAAGTTCGTAGGCTCGTCCGACCGTGTACAGTACAATATACAGTTAGCTAAGTTGCTCGAGGGGCGTGAGCGGGGGGACGGGGTGACACACGCCCCTGATAACAATGCTCTGTTAACGCTCTTAATTTAGATCGAAATCGCGATAGCTTCAGCCTGCGCTTTGGATCCAGGCGCTGTACCAGTCGCTGACAACCATAAACGTTTGTCGGATTATTCTCTAGCCATTTCCACACGGACCGCTCTCGTAGCTCCCTGCGAGCCTCCGTATAAGAATTTATCGGGTAATTCTTTTATTCGTTCACTCGTAAATCAAGATTTGTATACAGCGTCGTTTGATCATTTTCAAGATATCCTTTATCTGCGACGTGCGTGTAGATTGAATTTTTTTTATTTCCCAAAAAAAGAAAGGAACCTCGAGTCACGTGACGCGTGGATTTATACGAGATCGGTGTATGATAAAAAAAAAAATTGACGTTCGATGGTATCGATTGATCTTTTTGGCGAAACGCGGAAATTCGAAAGTATAAGGAAAAAAAAAAAAAAAAAGGAACAAGGTTCACAGGTACGCGGTAGTACATTGTTATCTCAACACGCGACGGGATCTCAAGTGTGTCGGTATCCTGTGATTCGGCAGGTATATAAATCCAGGAGAAGTTCTACGTCGTGTAGTACCGATCGCCCCCCACACTCGTCCTGCCTGCGATAAGTGGCTGACGTGCAAAGAAGCGTCGTTCTGTATCGCGGCGCGTGAAATACCAAGAGAATAAATCTCTTTTTTCCAGCGTCCCGACGCCCAAGCCCAGGCACGTCGGGATGCCGGGGCTCGCGGTCGATGTAAAAGCAAATGACAAAAATACTGGAGCCAGCGTCTACTAATGGAGAGGAGACATTTGTCAGGATCGAAGCAGGACGTAAGTCCTCGTTAAGCTTATCGGTGTATCGATCGGTCGTTCGATAAATCAATTAATTATCCGCATATCACGGGTATTGGTGCATTATAGATACGGTATGTATATGTATTTGGGAACGTTCATAAAATCCAAAGACATTTATGTGTTTGCGAGAATGTCACTCATAATGGAGTTATTGGTCCTCGGCGCAGCATCCCTCACGGCTCGTGGGTATACAGCGAAGAGAAGAGATACTTTATGTCACAAGAGCGATGGACAGTGGTTGGCCGGAAGTGACGTCTCTTTACTTTTTTTTTTTTCCTCCTTACGTGACACTTCCCCCTTATACTCCCTCCCACCCATCCACCACCCTTCATCGGACATTGAAGTTTGCCAATTTTATATCCCATCGTCCGCCACTTCCGGCGAATATCTTCTTCTTCTCTTTTCTTCTTTTTTTTTCCGGAAACCTTCGACTCCGCAGGGCCGAACCCAACCTCGTAAAGAAAGACTTTACTACGTTCGTCCTCTTATAAATAACTCATTTAGATTTACGATTCGCTCGTTAGGGAATGAGCATCGTATATTCTCCTGTAGGAGGTCTTCCGATATTGCACAGTGTCATTTGTCATATTTTCACGCGATTGGAGTGTAATGGATTTGATCGTGATTAGAATTAATATTTTGGTTCGATCTTTAGAAATTTTTTTAAGTAATTTTCTAACGGGGGTCGATAGCGCTTCGATTCGTGCTTACCAGCCGCTTGCAGCTCCACGGGTAACTGTACGACCATATCGGATACAATGATAGTCGGTATAGTAGGGATCTGTCGGTAATTCGAGAGGAAAGGCAGGATTCGCAAGAGTTTTATCCAATAAAAGGATTTACGGTTTGCGTGCTGGGAGTTTAATTAGATTTCATTTATCTTGGGGGTCGGTTCGACGCCCTCGTAAGAATAGTTAGAGGCCAGGAGAAAATGCTGAACGGTCGAATGTTTTCAGAGATTAAAAAGCAACGTCGCACACCGCATATATGTATATGTCCTAAGTAAACGCATCAAGGAGAAAATTACGTGAACGGCACGAGGACTGTTCTTCGATTTTTATTACACGGGACTCGGCTGTGTCTTTCGGCAGGAGGAGCGTGTTGCTTATTAGGTCGGTTTCGTCCTGTGTTTGCCAAGGATCCCGTTTCGAAATGCGCGCGGGTCCGAGATCCTTTCTAGGAATAAAAGGCCCCGTGAGGCTGTCCAAATCAAGTTCTAGGTTCCTCCGGGACATTGTATTTTCCAGGAGACGAAAACTTGGAAGACAGAGCCCAGTGAACCTTAGGGAAGTGTCGAGGTGGCTTGTTACTTTGGTGGTTAGGAATGGGAGGTGGGGGGGGTGGAAAAATGAAAGAGAAATTAGGGAATGAAATTAATGGTAAAAGGGGTGAAATGGAATTAGTTGCTTTTTACGCGGTGCGAGAGAGAGAGAGAGAGAGAGAGAGAGAGAGAGGGGGGGGAGTATATATACTGTGAGCAAAACAATAGAACTTTACACGAGGCAGTTGGCTTCCTTCTTGCAGTTTTCCTTGGCTTCCGTTTTACGCCGGTCTCAAAGTTACGTTCGCGAGACGCCTTGGTACTTCCGTAACAAAATTTCAAATTTCTATGAGGAAACAACTAGAGCTCGGAGTTTCAAATTACTTTAAAGTCAAAAAGAGAGGATGGATCCCTTGTGAAATTTTCACTGTTACCACCAGCCCGATCGCGATAACAAGCAACTCGATATACACGTATGTCGGATCGATAGCGTGGAAAATTAATACCTGCGAATTCCGCCCGAAGATCCAGGCGTCCCGTTTCCCAATTAGTAGCGAAATTGCGAGAGTCGCGCAATCGAAATTGTCAGTCGATGCGGGATCGTCTTCTAAGGTGGATATTAATCGAGAGGAATCTCTCGCTGGACCCCCGGAGCCTGCGGATCTTGGGGCTCTTATTGCACAAAGCAAAGTTGCGGTAAGCGCGGTAAACGCAAGCGGTTTTGCATGCTACTCGTAATGAAATGAGAGTGTCAGAGGTGCAACCGAAAGCTGGGAGAAAGAGAGAGAGAGAGGAGAGTAACTAGGCACTAATTCAGAGCGACGGTACACGGCGGCCTCCGTTAGGAGTATGCGGGATAGAGGGAGACAGAGATAGAGGAGGGAGTCCCTTGGTAAAAGCTAGACGGAAATGGCCGCCGAGAGAGAAGGATGAAAATTCATGTTCTGATGGTGGCCGAGAACAAGTTTGTTCATCCGTGCAGAAGAGACTGGTCCAGCCTCTGCTTTGGTAACGTGCATCATCCTACCACGGGAATTGGTTCGGATCGATTTAGATGTATAAAGAAAGGAAAAAGGTCGAAAAAGCATGTAATTGCGTTATACTCGCCAGTACAGGCTCGTCGGATAATATTCGTGTGGTTATTATTGTTATATGAATAGATAACAGTTTTTTAGCCTCGTGGGATATATGAAAGGCAGGTGAAATTTTTGAGATGCGAAAATTGGACTTTTGGCTTTATCTTTTTTTTTTTTTTTTTTTTTTTTCATTACGTAAGTACAGTAAATATTGAATTTTGCCGTTTTACAATAGACGTTTTGTATCCAAGACGCGTCAATTTTTCAGATCGTAATGCCAGTCGGTATGGTAGTATAGGGGTGAATAAATATTCTTGTGCAAATAAATGTTTTGCACGTAGCAAAATTCGTTTGAGAGTACGCCAGCTTTTGATATTTTGCATTATATTTATTTTCACAGCGACTGTATACGCGTTGCGTAGGTCGCGTTCACATGAAACGATTGAAGCATTATATTATCTGGCGCGAAATTGTTCCACCGGATCTCTGAACTGGGGGGTACTTTCTGCCAATCCCCAGCATCTTCTCCAGGTGGACCACGGAGCGACTCTCTGGTGAAGATGTGGGGCCTCATGGAAATCCGGAGGGGGGGGGGAGGGGGGAGGGACCCAATCCACCCCATATTTTTTACCCTCTTCACCCTTTCATCTATATTTGCATTTTATTTTTTTTGTTTCTTTCGATATTTTCTCCGCAGACTCTTTCCTCCTTTTTTCACTTTTTCATCCCACCTGTCTCTCTCTCTCTCTCTCTCTCTTGTCATCTCTGGAACGGTAAGATCTACTTTTCTTGATTTTCTCTTTTTCTCCTCTTGTCAGATTTATCTACTAAGATGCACCCTCCACTTTGCCGAAATGTGAATTTCCACGAGTCAAACTCCAGTCCGTATATCCAGTGTGTCTGCGTCTCGAGAATTCCGTTCGTCGTCGTCATCCTGCGCGAGATGAAGCTGCAACGATTCGAGATAACAAAGAGACACGAGACGTCATTACGTAATAACACGACAAAGCACTTTGCACAGCTTCACTCAAAAGTTAAGGACATTACTGTAGTCTTTGGTTGTTTCAACATTGAAAAGTAAAGTCCTCGCGAGCTTTTACAAAATCTTTTTTTTATTCTTCCTTTTTTCTTCTCTCTTTTCTTCAACGTCCCTATCGTCCACCCCACCACCCCCACCACGAACACGGTGCTCGAGCAGGGAAGCTTAATTGCGAAGAGTCTTAAGGGCTGCCGGACTAATTAGCTGAAAATAGTTTCGTTAATGCCCCACGTGCCTAACTTCAATTGGCGACCTACCCGCCGATTTTATTTAAAGCTTTCTCACACCCTGCGCCTTTCATTTATTTTTATTTTTACTCTTTCCTCTCGCTTATTTCGTCAAATCCTGGCTTTTGACGTTTCGCGTGAATATCGTTAAGGCAACTTTTTTTTTTTCTCAATATTTTAATTACGTCCGGAGCTATTTGCTCGCGTCTACCGAAGGAGACGTCATCGTCGAGTCTTCGTGTATTTTTATTTTTACCTCCTCTCTCTAAAGACGTTTCAAACGGGTATTCCTTGAGGGATAGTACGCTGGAATATAATGCCTGGACAAAAGTCCTGCCTGGGAATTAGTTTCCGAAGGAAAGGTGGTTAACGTGACGGCGAAGAGTTCCGAGAGTCGAGCATCTTTTCGCCTTAGAACCAACACAGAGGAAAATGGAGCAAAGTGCCTCGCTGTCCGCGTCGTTGAAGATTCCTGTGACTTTTGTATTTTGATTGGGAGAAAAAAAAAACATTTGTTCAAAAATTAAACACAAACGCGCTACATACGTGTATATAAAAGAAAAAATAATATTCTATAACGAGCATATATATGTTCCATGATGGACCATATCGATTATCGAATTGAAATTTGTGTATTTCGTCAATTATTTAGATCTCGAGAGACCAAAGAATTACTGGCTCGATAGACATTCGCCGAGTGTCGTTCGATGATAACGACGACAATGACGATGATAAAAGGTATAAAAAAAGGTCTTTAGCGCTGAACAATGGTTAATCTTTTGTAGATTTCCCCGCAATGATAATTTTTTTCATTTATTTCAATTAAAAAGGTCTCTCCACGAAACGCAATTGACGCAATGGCCATTGAATTTCGTTCCCACGACTCCCGACAAGAAAAAGATCCACGTGGAGTTGGTTCTCGCTCGGACGATTTCTTGATACACTGCGACAGAGTCGCTTCTTTCGCCGCGTGAACTCTGACGAACTCTTAATAGATTCACCCGACGGCAAATTATTCCTGGAATTCTGACCCGGAGCTTATTTATTCTGACCCGGGAAGTTAAAGCGAGCAAGTCTCGCCTCATTAACGAGGTGCAGTGAGACGGCGCTTCGGGACTCCCTTGAATATCTCGGAAACGTGGCGGATTGTCTAAGCAGCATTTAAGTCTTCGCGAACACGACGATGGGAAATGCTCTCGTCACGTTAGACGAACGACTGATAAATTTACGACTGATACGCGTTAATCGTAGAAGGTGAAAGATGATAATTCGAACGAAAAAAAAAAGCCATTGCAAATATCATTTCGAACTTGCCTTAAGAGAATATTCGTTTGATAATTATAATTATCTATTACCAAACGCAACTTATTCTTCAACTGACGTTAAGCTTTCCCCATGTTGATCTATTATTCTACACAGCTTTAAAGCTAACTCCCCCCGTATGTCGCTCGTACATTATTTTATTCATACGAATGCAAATCCACGGAGCAAAAACCCCCTTCGGTACAAATTCAGTATCCTGTCGTTTTTCTCGTGGCCCAGAGCTTCGTGACTCGAAGAACAAAGAGGTCCGCGCGGAAAGTTCACATCCGCCGTTCAAAGCTCAAATTCGTGTAATCGCGTATATTCAGAGTTCCTGACGATCGGAAATTGTCGTGACCCCCCCCTACCCCCCAAAAAAAGGCAGCAATAAACACTTTATCATTGAATTCGAAACCACCCTAAATTTCCGAAAACATCACAGCTGCACCGATGCGTCCCAACGGGGCTATGCACTCGGCATCTTTGACACGAGGCAGTTGCGTCCCTCTGGATTTTGCAACAGGGGGGGTGGGGGGTGGCATCACGGGTTGGGTATATCGAATAGTTGGCAGAGAAGAAGAGTTTCTTCGCATCCATCAA
Source organism: Trachelus iudaicus (assembly GCA_030142595.1). Taxonomy (NCBI): domain Eukaryota; kingdom Metazoa; phylum Arthropoda; class Insecta; order Hymenoptera; family Cephidae; genus Trachelus; species Trachelus iudaicus. Next base: position 483,784 of record JARQTH010000713.1, on the reverse strand, counting down.
CTCCATTCAGGATAATATCTGAGTGCGTCTGACAGAGCAGCTTAGCGCTGATATATCGAGGCATTTCTCAGCTGCCTTCTATTTCCTTTCCCTTCCACCGCCCGAGATCTGCCCCTCCTGCCTGAGGGGAGGGGTGGGCCGCCCCCCCTTCCCTCCTTATTTATTCACTTACTCGCTCATTCGGGTCGTGTCTCTCCCGTACGAATCGAAGCAGCTCGGGAACTTGTAGCTTCGGGAGGAATGACTGGCGATAGATTTGCATTAGGCAGCAGCATTATCGATCCTGATTAATGGCGGTTCTCCTACTTTGTAAATGCTCGACTTCGAACGGCGTTGACGTTTCGCGTGTATTAACGCGCGTACGTATACCATACGTGTTCCCTATTAATCGTTTCTAATGGAGGTTGTAGTCTGAATGATAAGGAGGACGTTTCCTGTTCGTTCGAGGTTCGCTTTCAAGTCGGCGCCTATAGATAACTTGTATTTTACTTTCTACGTGAAAGCCGCTTTCACTCGATTGTAGGTTTCGTGCTTTATCGAGCGGAAGGCGTTAAGCACGCTGCTGGCTGTTTGAGAGGCAACGTCGGTAAAGTACGATGGAGGATTTTGGGAATTTTTTTTTTCTCTTCCGCTTTTCTGTTTTTCTTTGTTTTCTTCTTGGCTCCCGTCTTGCGGAATAACAGCGAGTCCAGCAAGGAAACTCTAACGGGAAACTGTAACTAGATATTATCCCGACTCGCGCGCCGCGCGGGAACAGCGGAAACTTTAATTACTACCTTTGAGGCTGGAGGAGCCTTTTTATTTTCCAAGTGATCATACGAATTTCTCTGATTCAATGAAATTAATTTGGTTTACTTGATGTTGTCTTAGTGAAATGTCTGTTTTTTTTTTTTTTTTTATTAGCAACTTTTCACGGTGGGTGATTATTTAATTAATTAGTCGAAAAACGTTGAATCTTTTTTTTTTTTTTTTCGTCGTTTTATCCCAGTTTATCGTCCATCCCGTTATATAATTCTGTATGCACCCACAAGCCTGTACGTATTATCGCGTGCCGACAATTACACTGCGGAGAGGGTGCGACACTCCGGTACCTGGAACGTTAAGGGTTGATACATGCAGGTTGGCCGAGGTACCGAGGGGGATGAACTGAATTAGGAAAGGGCCACACGACACACCTGGGATGGATACATGCATTAATCCCTAAAACATAATAACAATGGATATTAGCCTTGACGTCATATGTAAAATATTCAATCGTTACTCGGAAATTCAGTAAAAACACGTCCGTCGGGACGGCTCGCTCGTGTTACCAGCTGTGACGATTTGCGAAACGCCGAATACTCATTCCGAGTCTGCAAGCGTCCAAACGAGACGCCCCATGTATTATATAAGTAAGGCCCAGCGAAGCTTCGCAAAGGGGTTTGCCCGGCAGCATTGTTCACGGATTCCAAAATATAATCGCGATGACTTGTGGGAAGTAAATTCTTCTTTTTTTTTTCATCCTAGCTTCGCGCTCGTTACCGAAAAATGAGTGAAAAATTGAGGCCGGTATTTAAAAAAAAAAATAACAAAATAGTCCCCCCCTTTCCGCTGTATCGAATTAATGCTCGCGCGGTCCAGCAAATTTCCACGTGCGTGATGCTGGATGGGGTATTTTTATTTTTTTTTTTTTCAACACCGCGAATTGCTCGTGCGTCACCGGGAGTGCATAGTTTCGGCAAACAAACGGGTTACGGTAGGTCAAGCTACATTGTCCCGGCTGGGTGGTGGTAATAAAAAAAGGCGGAAACTTTAATTTCACCGAATTATAGCGGATTTAACGTAGGAGGGAAATGGCGGAGGGGCCAGACGCGTTTAAACCATCAGAAATAAAGGGTTGAATCCGTATATTTTTTTTTTACTGCCAAAAAGGGATTCAACGCATCTGGCTGATATTGCAAATTTTCGTCGTTGAACGTCAGTCAAATTAAGCGATTGTTATTATACAGATTGGGAATCGTATCGATCGATGCTCTTATCACTGGATGGGGGTGATTAACGAGCGATCGGCAAAACAGGGAGTTGTTACGTGTAATGAGATAAAAATTTATTGGATTTTGTTTATGGCTTTAAAAATTTGGCTTTGCTACCCCTGTCTATGTGTATTTTTATATATATATATATATATATATATATATATATATCTGTAGGGGAAGTTCATGAACTTACCTCATTATGTTGTAAGATTAATATCGGGCTTGCGCCACTGGTAGCAGAGGGGGTGGTTGAGGGGAGGGGTGGGGAGAGAGAGGGGTGCGCTTACAATGTGTCCAAATTTTGTAAGTACCACGATACAGCCTGTTACTAACGATACGGATGTAATGGGTTTTACGAGTAGGCTCTCAAAAGTCCGAGAACAGCGTTCCCGATGAATTATGGTCAAAACAGGCGAGAATAAAATATTTTGATGAAACGACGACGAATTCTTTGGAATTTTCGTTTAAAGTTTTATCAGGATTTACGTGACGGAGGGAGGATACGTTCTCAAAATATAATTTACACGCGATAGTAAATGAGCTCGAATCAAGTTCCCAGTCTTGGTACAAAGGGTTGCTGTGCGAATCAAGTGTGTAGATTAAATTCAGCATGTTCATGGAAACACCATTTCGAACGTGTTATCAGTACCCACCGACGAGGCTGGACCGATTAATTCGCTTGCCTTTGTTTTTCCATTCATCTCCCCAAGTACTTCGTTACATTCCTGTTGCCGTGGTATCGGATAGAAGCCACCGCCCCACGTGATATCTACCGTAAATGGGAAGTGGTTTGCTCTAATGATTTTCGCAGAAAATCCTTTTTACCCGATAGGACGAAGCAGAGATCTAAGAGTCCCTTTGGTAAATCAGCCGCGAAATAGGATTTGAGGATTTGAAAGTTGGCGCCAAAGTGGAGTAGCACCCTGGCGAGTAAAAGTGGAAACAGGCATCGAGTAATTTCCTTCGGGTAATTTCAATCGTCCTTCGTGATACAAGGGTGCAAGGAAGTTCAGGGGTGACAGGTTCGATCCTTTTTTTTTAACAGTGAAATATGACGGGGTGGATTTATTAAGAAAAAAGAAAGAGGTCCTTCAGTTCAGGGATGGCCGATCTTCCTACCCGCTGTCAGATAGGGCTTATACCCACGGAAGGCATCTTACGGCCCTGAAGGGTTCGGAGGGATTATAGACATTAAGGAGCGTGACAATGAGTGAGAAGTTGGACAGTTTGCCTGGACCAGGATGGAGGAAACTGATGAGGATGATTAGCGCGAAGGTTAGGTCGCGTTTGTGGTTTTCTATGCCCATTATAACTTGCTACGCCTTCAGTCGCTTCACCGAGACGACTTCCGGTTACTTGAGTAATGCCAGAGGAAAAGTTTTATGGTACAGTCGTTTGTGGGTAGATAATTATTGGGAAAAAAAAATTTTTTTCTCTTTTTTTTTTTTTGTTGCGCACTGATACGCGAATTGAGGCTGGATAACGATTTTTATCGATCTTCGTTGATGTCTGGACTTTCGAATGGCTGATCGTTTAGATTTCGTCGAATTTTTTGGTTTGCTTTTCATTCTCTCAAGTGAATTTTCATCGACGAGCAAATAGAGGATGTCGATTGTTCAATTTCGATATAACCTAACGTTCTCTGTTCCTTATCTTTTTTTTTTTTTTACTATCTGATCTTATCGAGAAAGAGACGGATGGGTGCGAAAAGCGATCGTCCCGCTTGGATGGAAATGGCAGTAATTTAAAATATCCACGAAAATAACAAAATAATATACTGCAATCGTTCACAATCTGTCCTCGGATTATACTCGCTTCGTGATGTTTTATAAATATTAATAAAGCCCGCGTTTCCACATAGTGTCTCGAAACGACAAATGGTTTGTTTTTCTCCGCTGAAAATACGTATTTTCGCATCCAGACTCTTTCGCATTCAATCAATATCCTCTTCCGTTCACGCTGTATATCAGCCTGTAGTCTGGAATCACTTAATTTGTATATAAAACGAATATTTTTCACGGACACTGCGAACCATTTTTCCTAGTTATCAGCGCGATCCACACTGCGACCTTTGACAATAAAATATTTCATAGCAATTGAAACTCGAATTACGAGAGACATATTTTTTAAATTAATCTACAATAATCCATTTTGATAATTAGATTTATCGACGGTCAAGTGTTATCTATGTTCACAAAAAAAAATATGTTAAGTTTAAGGAAACAAAATCGTTGTGTCTATACCAAAAGAATATATATATATATATATATATATACAAAGGATAATTCTATGCTTGATCCGGATAAAAGATTCTTGACGAGGGAAAAGTTACGTTTCAAAGATATATATATATATATACACATATACATATATCCAAGAGAAAGAATAGCCTGAAAGAGATAAAGAGAGACTCGGTGGAAAGAATGACCGTGGCCCGCCACCTGGCGACAAGGAACAGAAGTAACGGCGAGGTCAGACTAGGTCGAGATAGAAAATCTGGCCCGATACAAGTGCAGCAACCGGAAGTAGCGTGGAGGAGTTAATCCCTGATAAATCCTCGAACTCCCTTTTAATTCCTCTATTCAGCTTCCTTAATTTAATTCGCCGAGTGACCACCGGAAGCCACGACCACACGGATTAGAAGGAAGGTCTGAGGGAGGATTGTTGACCGCGAAAATTTTCCCATCTCCATCCTGGGTACCAATCGTTGCTTCACCCTTTGATTATCACACGCGAGTTTGCTGGTGTTTATCTCATTGTCGTGTCGCAATTCTTATCTAATCAGGAAATCACTAACTCACGTTCGCTTTGACGCTCAGGGGAAATTTGGCGAATCCTCTTGCGCGCAAAAACAATGCAATTCGCAAGCTCGGTTCGATTCCCATCAATTGGCACGTTGGTTACCGAGCTTATGTCGGCGTATACGCAAAACAAGGAAATTCGCACTGACAAAGATGGCGAAAAACGAAGTACCGGAAAGACGATCGCGTATCTTCGGTATTTCGAATAGGAACGCCTGTACGTGGAGTGACGGAATTTAGCCTTTCGCTCTAACGAACGTTTGAGACTCTTTTTCTTTTGGAAATTCGCCACCCGTTTTTCACCTAACGACAATCCCGACGGTGTTTCTCTGTTGGGACATGGAAATGAGAAATTCGGATTGTCATAATTATTATTTATTCTTAAATGCTTTTTTCGAATTATAATATCTTTTTTTTTTTATATTTACTGCGTTCGAATAATATCGGACAGATGATCGATATAAATTTCCATCTGATTTATTGTTGGTAATATTGGAAGCATTAAGCTTTTGACTTATTGGCGATCGTAAAATCTGCCCCTTATCTTCGACCCCCTCTTCCTCTCCCGCGCCACTACCAACTGCCTATGTTTCATTCATGGGCTCATAATACATCAGATCTCCGCCCTTTGTAGAACAAAGCTGCCTAAATCTGCTCCACCCCCTCCTACCCCTCCACGGCCTGGTGCAATTTTCATCCCTTATGGCTCAAGGGTTCGCTGACTATCGCCGAAAGACGTTTGCGCGTTTTTATCGCTATTAAATTGTCAGTATCGATTTTCGGAAGTTAACGTGGCGAGAGAATGGCAATATATATTTTTTAATACATAATGAAAATGAAAATTCATATTAAATTTAGACTACAGTGATACGCGTGTATATAGATAAAATACGTGGTGTACATATAGTATGCTCTCTATAGTGGATACACTGGGACGAAATTAATTATCTAACAAAGGGGGCGGGGCGGGGGGCGGCGTTAATAAGTTTTTGTGTCTTAACAAAATTTATTAATTTTAATTAAAAATAATTAACGGTTTATCCGGATAGGCCGTGTTAATTATTTGAATTTCAAAGTTGAACACCGCTGAGATCACATTCCTCTATTGAATAAGGCAGATACCGCGTCAGGCACATTATCACCAGCTACCCTCCTTTGGAATGTCTCGGAGAAGGGTGGAAAGTGCGAGAAACTAAGAGGGCGAGTACCAGTGGGAAGGTGTCTGTGCCTTGGCGGTGTTACCGAACGGGGGAGCGGGGGGTAGGAAACTGAAATCACGAGAAGGGATGGAAACCAACGTGGTTTCTCGTTTAGGTATGAGAACACAGGGAGAAAAGTCCTTTCACATCCTCCAGGAGTCCTGCCAATTGTTCGCCAGCTGGCCGAAGTCAATTCCAGCTGGTTCTATTTGAAGGTTCGCAGCCGCAGTGAGGCTGAAGCTCTCGAACCGTCGTCCCGATTACCGACGCTACTTCCAAACATCCGAACAAGTTCGTTTGATTGGTCCAGCGGCTCGTTAGATTTTACACTGAATTCCAAATCGGGACTTGCGCATATATACAGACAATACCGTTCACCCCCGTCGGAGAAATTAGAAAATCGATGAATCTTGATCGCGTTACGAATCTTACGTATAAAAAATGTGTATCCTGATTCGATTAACGCGTAAATTATTTTTTCAAAGGGATCTTTCAATAATTATCGATGATCTTGCGTGAAAATTGTGCAAATGACGGATATTAGCAAATTCTTTGCGAATTACACGAAATTACAGGGATAACAACACTTTGGCGGCTCGTCTCGATTTTCAGCCGCCTTGGGGTAACAGCTTGCGTGCCGTTTATTTCCGAAAGTTCGATGAGTTTTCGTTCCTGGATGAAAAGTTTCACCTCGATCCAGGAAGGAGGGGGGGGAGGGGGGAGGCCACGTTAAGCCCGCTTGAATTTTCAATAGCCGTTTCGTAACGGGCTCGGTTCTTGATTCAAGTAAATTGTCTGCGATAGACAGTTGGAGACAGAGAAAGATGGGGAGAGAGGGGGGCCTTTGATATTAAATTCGATAAGGATTGTTACTATCTCAGAAACTGGATGAGGTTTGGATAACTCGTGTCTCTCGAGAGGGAATGTCGTTTCTTTTTTCTTCTTCATATTTTTTTTTTTTTTTTTTTTTTTTCCACTGTACATCGCTGTTCTTATTCAGACCCATACCGCCACGTAAAACAATTTGATAAATAGCAGAGGATCTCCGAGAGCCATCCCACCGCGCGAAGTCTGTTCCATGGATAATACAGAACTTCGGTACTGCAAGCTTCGGAATTTTACAAGTCAAGTTTCCACGTAGCTACTCAATCGGAAGTTTCCTTGTAATAATCGAAGATAAATGTACATGCACGTTCTGTGTAAGTTTATATATGCATACTGGCACGTGAGAACTTCGTAGAACGGTAGAACTGAGAAATGTCAATCTTGCGTATTTTCTTTGTAACTATAATCAGTCTCGAAACAGTACCGAGGGGGACGAACACTTGAGATGTAATATTCGAAATTCGAAATATTTGCTTTGGATAAGTCATTTCGGGCTTGGGTTTATATCGAAAGGTATTCTGGAAGAGAAAAAAAAAAAAAATCGCGCTGGTGGAGAAACTTACGGGGGTGGGTGGGAGATTGAGTAAATGTCTTTTATCAGGAGGAAAAGCGAAATTGAGTAAAAATGCGAATTTCATTGAGAAAAAGTATTTCAACTTTCGAAGGATGTGGCGAGGGGGGTAGGTCCTTACGTCTGGACATCTTGTGTGTCTCGTTTGTCCTTGGGGATTCGAAAAATTTCGTTGTTTCCAAAATTCACGTGGAAATTGACAATTTTTATTATTTCTTTTTTTTTTTCTTGCGCAGCATTAACAATCTTGATGACGTCATGAGCGACTGTACGTTGCTGCTGTTTTTTTTTTCCTTTATTAATATTTAAGCAAGCCCCCTCCCTTCCTTCCCCCCTTCCCCCCTTCTCCTCGTCCTCCCATTCAGGCGAGTAAAACTTATGAGTTCATAAAGTTTGCCGGAGCCTCCGGGAATAATTATAATTAATGAAGATTAATTGCTGGAATCAATGCTTCGTGCTCACCTCAAGTCTCCCTCCTGTAATGATATTTCCTCGAAGACCACGCGAATCCTTTCCTTAAGCCTGAAACACAATGGTTCGTTATCGTCTTATGTTTTTCACGGGAGTGGGAGATAATTTTTTGTGAAATAAAAATTGAAAAAAAAAGTGATTTTCAATTTTCGATAGGGAACGTTCTTTCTTTTGCTGCGAATCATTTGACTACGGATTTGTTCCAATAACCACAAGGAGAAAAGATGAAGTGGTGTGGGTGTCGTGGAGGGGAAAAAAAAAAAATAGAAAAAGGCAAAAAAAGAAAAGACGCCAACCAGACGCGCGGCGCGCTGTGCTTTCCCAAAGTAAACGGAGAACGTTACGTGATGGATTGAGTTGCACGTCGCGGAAGAAAGTGTGCTACTTTGTAGGATACATAAAAATTAATAGACGAGCCACAAACCATAGCTTTCTTACGTAACTGTTCATAACCGTGGAAGGTATAAACCGTTTCGACGAAAGTTCGAGCGCTTTTGAGCGAGGCAGTTGGAAATTCCCAAAAATCAAAAAAAAAAAAAAGGAGATTTTATATATTCTAAATTGTATCCGCGTTAAGCGTAAGAACAGTCAATCGAAAATATTAACAATGACAGAATTGTCACGAATATTTTTGATCGTGGATCAATTAAAATTTGGATTTTACCACGCGAAAGAGTTTCTTGGTGATTTTCCAAAATTTTCCTCCCACCGTATTATCTGCTGTGACAGATTTACATATCGGTTATCCATTAGACCGAAGGGCATTAATCATTCGCACGGTGCATTAGCCAAATAGCGCAACAACTTGTTTAGCCACTAAATTGGTTATCTATTGATAATTATCAATGTGCAATAACAAATTGCTGTATAAATCCAAGGACTGATTTAGAGGCTGCTTCACTGGCGATGATCCACGAACGAGCCAGGAACGAGATATACACGGCAATTCCAGTTAATGGAAGGTAATATGCATAATAGCCATAAACAGGAAACCACTCTACCTCCATAGATCATAAAGCGTCCGACAATTAGGCTTGATGCACAGATCCGAATTACTCTCAGTTACGATATCACTGTACGTGCGTGCAGGTGATGTCTAAAATAATTGAAGTGTTCTTCATCAATCGAGCCGGCAGTGTTAACGAACCGGGCGGATATATAGAGTAAATTAAAAAAAAAATGACGTCATTAGCCGCACTCTATGAAAATAATAACAATACAAATAATCATTATCCGTATTACATTTAACGAAGCGGAAACTTATTGTATAGATATAATCCAGAGGTATCCCATTGCTAATAGGTAACCAACCTTGCCCCGGGGTATACATGGAAAAAGAAAAGTTAATGGTAACCCAACCCAGCCCTACCTAACAAGGTTAAAACTACGACTTAATAATCCCCATAGAAATTCATTAAGACGGTCTTAACTTTCTGCCGCGGTTGGCTATGCGGATATAAGGCGAGGTATAACGTCCGGTTAAATGACGAGGATCATTATCCATACTATATTTTACGGAAGGAAAAGTTTCTCGGTATCCCTTAGCCTTGATATCTTTGTGCCAGGGTCCTAAGCCGTAAGCCTCGGTGGGTATAAAGTTTCGCGATTGCATAACAAGAAGACGCGCAACGAGAAACGAGAAGAGTTTGTTGCCGCCGAAGACTGGAAAATTTGGCGCTACGAAAGATTTTTGCGACGCACGTGCGATAACGCCGATAAGAGAGTCGAGCAGGTGAAATAATATATTTGGGAGTTAGAGATATATGTGAGAGTCCTTGAGGTTAGGTTAATTACCTTGCCCGGAAACGGTACGAGCACCGGATGTTCTTCGGATAAGAGGACGGATAACGTGGCGAATAAAATCGTCCATGGAGAGGCGTCATCTGTGAACTGACGAACTGATGATCGCACATTGTTCCTGGTATCAGCTGGCCGTCCGTTTCGAACATTCCTGGAAGAGAGAAGAGAAGATATTTTTTAAACGGGATATTTAAGAACTTTTTTTTTTTTTGATACGACTATAGAAATACAATTAATATATATATACGTATATGTAATCGAGTGTGACGCGAAGGTTGAATCGAGCCTATAAATAAATTGACAAGGGAGGAAATACAGGCCGAAGAAGGGATCAGCGAGCATATTCAATTTTGCTGAGCCGGCTGATCCATTTATCCTGACAAATGGTTCCTATTGGTCCTGGGAAGACACGACTGACGTAATCAGAGTGGGACATAATGATCATTAAACGAGCGGACTCACTTCAGGCATCGTCCCTTATAGAGATCCCTTACGGTACAGACATCAACCGGCAGATTTTAATGACAGTTCAACGCGCACCTCTCACCTGCAATATTCACCCGCGAAATTTCATTTGTCGTAATGACTGTCAATCTACCTCACGAGTGGCCATACCGGTGGTAGTTTGCGAAACGGCGCGATTCGCAATTTTCATGTCGATCGGAACTCAATTACTCGAAATTCGTAGCGATTGGACCTGACGCAACTCATGACGACGTGATCCCCATAGGTGGAAAGACTGACGAATTTATAAAAAAAAAAACATGGTCCATTAATACGTATCACCGCAATACAAGTTACGTACGCCAATAGCAACAATTAAATGAAAATTATTGAAAGATAAGTAAATTTAGAAAAAAAATTGAAAGCACATATCTCACGTCCATTTTCCAAAGTGACGCAATACCCTCGTCACGGAAGCCAACGTAAAAGCTTGAATGGACCTGCGTCTCTACTGGACTTCCGATATCGCCAAGCTCTTCCGGTACTGTCGTACATGCATCAAGGCTATACCGGATATTGTCAAACAACCTTGGTATCGCCTTGCACGATACACGCCAAATGTCCTGGATTCTTGGTAACGTATAGAGACGTTCACATATGTCCGTTTACCGGAACCGGATACTGTCTGTCTATACACGTATCGATGGGCGCCCATTGATACATCGTATAAAAGGGTCTACCTAGTATCGTATAAATTTATGAATATCCTTGAGTTCCTGGTGCACGTCCAGTTTGAAGCATTTGGTCCTTGAAATCTACCATCCAGATGCTGCACGGTTTGCATATTCCTGAATACGAGGCAGCCATAAAAACGAGCCGTGTCAGACACCACCTTGCGTCGAAAGTCCTTATTTCCGGTTCTTGTAAAGGGGCGGCATGTCAGGGGGCGGTGGCGACGGGTGGCAGGGCGGGGCGGGGGTAGGGAATCGATCTTCACTCTCTTTATAGGTATCCTGCACCAGTTAGATCCATACTCTATACGTATCCTAGGTACGTTCCCGGATGAAGCTCCAGGCTAGGTTACCTTGGAGTTCCTGAATAAAATAAACCTGTCTACGCGTAATGCCGGGGAAATTTAAGTCCAGAATCCCCTGGACCCTCGCCGAGGATAAAGCCAAGGAACTGCGCAACGTGGACCGGCATGGAGATAAAGGACGAATCCATTTCCGGAACTTTCATCTATCCGACCGTCGTTCTGAGAATGCTCCCTCTCCCGATATGCCTTTGCTCTATACCCTCCACCCCTCTTACCTACAATCTGCACCTTTGACCTCCGAAACTTGAATATCTCTTCCGGACTCCCTTTCAGGAAGGTTTATGGGCTTTTTGTGTGAACTGATTTTCTGATAGCGCGATATCATGCAGATATTTTTAGGTTTGAATCTGTTTTTCTTGGGGTCTAAATCGCCTCACGTAATACTTTAGACGATTCTCGTTATCGTTCGGTGGATTCTGATAAGACCTGATTATGTATCTGTTTCGGCTACTGGTACTCTTTATTCCTCATCCGGTGCCAATGAGAGCGACTTTCGGGGGTCGGCGAATCCATGTGACGTCATCGACGGGAAAATCTCGCGAATTAAGCAATGGGCTTAAGGCCACGTTCACAGGGTCGACCGAGCGAGAAGGCGTCGGACGTCTTTAAAATGTAGCAAAAGTTCGGATGCTGTGAGATGCAGAGTAGCGCTGTTTCATCGATCATCTTTTTTTTTAAGATTAATCACCAGAATTGTTAAAAATTATGAGGAGCTATAGAGCTCGTTAGAATATATGAGATTCATTGATTTTTAAATAAATTTTTGGATTCGAGATGCTGGACTGGATATCAGCATCTTCCTTTTATTATAGCTAAATTATCAGAAATATTGTTAAAATCCATGAGGAACTACAGAAGTATGCTGGATGCTACTGTAGTTTTCTTATGCGAGGATTCCATCTCGTGAGATGCCAGCTTCACGATCATGAAACGCCATATCAGTTCACCATTCCGTTACGGTATCTCGAGTTTACTTCCAACACGTATAACACTGCACACATGCAGTTTAACATCCGAAAACTTACACTTGAAGTTTAAATTAATTCAACAAAATTAATCAGACTGAATTTCCATCTCGTTAGCGTCTCCCTTTAAAATATCATAGAACGCCCCATATGCAGCAACCAAAAAAATGGTCCATGCAAAATAAAAATGTTCTGACTTAAACTCAAATGACAATTAAAATATATCCAAAACGTGTGACGATGAGACGAAAAATTTTTTTTAAATTCAAACGCGACCTGGACCAACGCGATAAAGGGGGAAAAAAAAATATAACGAACCAATTCCCTAAGTCAACGGACAGCTGGTAACTTAACCGTAAAAAAAGCATTCACGATACTTTTAGCGAGTAAGTAATCTTGTTTTATTGAGCGAATAAAGCTACGACTATAAAGGAAGGACTCGAGTGCATAATGCAAAAGGCCTTGGACCATAACCCTGCGGTGTAGCTAAAGTAGCTTAGTATACCTGACTATACCTGACTATACCTGACTGTACCTGACTATACCTGGCGAATCCTCTAGACTTTTCGCTCAGTCCACTTGCTACGTACAACTTATATTCCCCTATGGTATTACGGGCTATACTAAACTATACATAACGTAGTGCTTTCCTTCGTAATTTCCTATACTGCACTATGCCATGTCCCATGGACGTTATACTGGAAGACAGAAGAACACAGCAATCTGCTAAGAAGCATCGCTACAGCATCAAATTTTATTCCCAGCAGCCACTGATTTTCCAATATCCCAAAGTTTACCTTTGTAAATTCTACCAGTCATTTCCAAAGGACCCATGCCCAGTGCCTCGTAGACGCTCGACGTCGCGACGTCTTCTTGTCATAGGTAGAAAATGAAAAGTCCATTGACTGCGTTGCTCGAGAGCGCACTGCTGAACTATTCAGAGATTTTCTTTCCCATTTTCCAATATATCACATCATTCACAGTACGTATAACTCCACACGTTCTACGTTACGTGCGATACGTCGAAAACTCATTTGGAAATACTTGTACGTGTTTTACGAGCTCCTTGCGAAATCCACATACTCGGGATTCGACGACTCGAAAGTTGGGTAAATTCGTGGGGTCTTTTCTTTTTATTATCTTTATATCACAGTAGGTGGCAGTACTGTGGCAGTGCTAAAGATATTCAGAAACGCCTGCGTCCGAGTTATTCGAGGTGGACTGATAAAATTCTTCACTGAAACCCGTTGACACGTGTGAACCTATGCATTTACATGGTTGCACATCGTCACCTTTCCACGTATGCATACCTATGACCACCTACCTATGGCTATGCATACTTTTTACTACGTATACCATATGGCGTTTCATGTGTTTTCGCAAGAGATAAGGATCGGGGACAGTGAAAATCTTTACGAGATCGTACAACCGCGTAGCAAAGCAAAATTTTGTCCTTGGCGGTTTATGAATTTATTGTGTCGCGTTTTCTTTTTTTTTTTCTCCTAATTCCAGCAACCTGGATAATTTTTAATTCTTTCCGCACGAGACGTGCATTTTTAATGCGACTGCGGGTGACGGGATAAGACACGTGGCATTATTTTGCTTTCGTATTTACCTCCAAGACGAAAATAGATTTTTCAATTTCATCTTAAATATTATTATTCGCGTCTTACGCCGCCGCCCGAGGAGACTCTGGGAGATGCTTTGCAATTCTGAGAAAATTTCAAGGTCTCTTCCTCTCAGGCTGTCGTCTGCCGCTTGACTTCTTGGAACAAAGCTTTGTTCCTGTTATCGGGTGTATGTTGAATGGAGAGGGTGGGGAGGTCGACTCAAAGTTTCAGGCTTGATGACCTATGGATTACAAAGGGACAGAATGTATGTGAGAATTTTGCAAGTAACCGTGGCAGAATGTAAAGGGTGGAAAAAGCTGGTAACTTATTTGCTAATTAAATGGAACCGGGTTGTAATTATATATCGTCACCTTTGATCCCGCACTTGTGACGATAACTACTGATACGGAGAGATAACGCTATTAAAATAATGCCGTTTTAATTTTTATATACATAATGTATAGCTAGTACGGTTATAACGCAGCACTATGGATGAACGAATGAAGATTTTTATTTCTTTTGGATATGACACCAGAATAAATATCGACAATGGCGCAGCGGACGTATTTCTGGTTGGAAACGTAATTTCGAAAGAAATTTAAGAAAAGGTCCGTGCTGCGCTTTTGCGGCGCTACGATATTCGGAAAATCAAATTGGGCTACCGTCTTTCAGACTCGGTACCATCAACCGGATATGGCACGACTGCAGTCGGCCATGATGCTCGAGTACAGTATAGCGAATGTCGGATGGCTGCAGGGAATTCTACAATGGGATTACGGAAATGCGAGAGTCCTCTCCGCGTATGTATACGCGACATGAACCGCGAGGAGAAAGGGGGATGAAGAAGGGGACGGTATGGAGAATGTTTGAAGAAAAAGGGGAAAAAATTGGAATACGGTAGAGTTTACGAGGATTAGAAAGGACAATTGGACGATAGTATTGTTCGGGTCGGGAACATACATTGTTGAGGTCTGTGTTTGATTTGCCCGACATTTTCGAAATTTTCAAAGGGATGAAAATCACGGAAAATTTTATCAATCGAATTTTGTCTCATTCGGTGGACGTGGAGTGAAAAAAAAAAATTTTATCAGTTTCCTTTGTCTCTTAAGGCTCTTCCGGGTAATCCTAACTCTGTCGGCTGAATGAAATTCGCACTGATAAATATCATCGAATTTCGTTTCGTTGCTCTATGAAGAGATATTCGTACCGCGACTGTTAATGCTTAATCGTAAAGAAAAATATTTTTTATTACAGTTATTTGAATTAAAATGACAAAAATATGCCCGAAATCGAATAGAGGGACGCGTCGCGACGCTCTTCGAGAAAATTTGCAAAAAGCGCGGGGAAATATTGCGTATGGCTTCGGGGAAGTACGTTGTGCGATGCAAGGGACATGATATTAATCTCGGGCGAATTGTCTCCGGCTACATTGGTCCCTGGTTTCACGTCAGTTCGCCATTGTCTTCGAAAACTCCCAAAGTCCTGTTTTATAATTGTGGCTCGGCTCCGAAGTTACTACGTTTCTCTCCGGTAGGCAGGCACTTTCGTTTCAGGAGAGAAAGTTTATATTCAAGTGGAGTAACGCTATTTTGCGGAGTGTTCTTAACGACGTTAAAACGCTAAATTGCTTCTCTTGTAGGTATCGCGTAATGGAGTCGACAAGGGGTGGGAAAAAGGTCCGCAAAAAGGTTATAGGGAAACATTAACAGGCTCATAAAATTGACCGGTCCTTAAAACCCCCCAAAGATGATCTTATCCTTTGAATTCAAATCGCCGGTACATATCACTATTATCGCTAATAAAAAAACCGGCAGTTGCGAGGTATTTCAAAATTCAAGTTCGAGGGTCTTTTGCGTCTTCTGCAGATGGGTTTATCGAAAAATGATCGAGAACAAAACTTCTTTATTTTTTTTCACACAACACAAATCTGCAATACAAAATGGGGGTTCTCATTTAAACAAATGGACTTGAGTCTCACAGACTCCAAGCTAAAATTCAGGTTTCTTCAAATTCAGACTCCTTGTTTCCGAGATATTGCAGTGTCTAAGTTAAAATGGAACACCCTGTATATATATGAAAATTCAGAATCCAGTATCATACAAATTTATCATTAACGATGATATTTCGCCGGCGTAAACAATACGGTCAAATAATTGAACCACTTTGCATATTGCATCCGAACGAAGGGTAAAATAAATTTGGCGGTGTAATTTCGAGTATGAGGATTTAACGAGAACACCCATTTAACGATATGGAAATTTAATAAATTATCAGGTAAACTGATAATACGCTGCAATCGCGATATGATAAATTTTCGTATATTATTACGATGATATTGTTTACACGTGGACGAAAATCGTAACGAACGTGGTTGAGTATTTGATAATGAAAAAAAAAAAAAAGAAGGTAGCACAATCACATAAAATACATTGAAAGGAATTGCAAGTAGCGCCGAGCATTAACGATAAAGCGGAATACGCATTGTACCTTTTTTCTTTTACTTTCGCGAAATTACTTTGCGTCTTTTCCGTGTGTTACTGTGCGGCCATATAATCGCGTGGAAACCGCACTGTACCCTATACTCCCTACCCACCCCCCTCCCGGTGCCACTCGTTTATTATCAGCAGAAAAAGTGCAGAAAAGATTTACGACGGAAGGCGCTGGAGGCTGATGCCTCCCAAGTTGGAATTCAGTAGCAATTAAGGATCAACCCTTATTTCGCACCGGAAGTAGCATCCCTGTAGTGGGTGTTAAAAAATTTATATGCGATACATATATAGATTTATGTATGGATCAGACGTGACATTCGACTTACGTCGACGCTCGCCAAGGAATACGAAATCGTTTGGAGCTTCGCTTTAAGCGAACCACGAGGCAGCCACATTTCTCTTGGGCTTCCTCTCTCGCTCAAAAGTTCCTCGATTTCCTGGCAACGTAACGACGCGATGCGCCGCAGCACAGTTTTACTCGTTGGCCTCGTTCGACGTATCCCTCGAGGAGTTAGCGCGAACGTAGCCTCTCTAGAATGCGGGAAATGCGAGGGAAACGAGAACGAGGGTGGAGTGGTAAATAAAGAGAGAGCGAGAGAGAGAGAGAGAGAGAGAGAGAGAGAGAGAGAGACAGGAAGCCGGAAAAGACAAAGTTTAAGTTAACCGGAAACCAGGAGCATCTTACGGTGCTGGCCGCAGTTGCGGGAAACAGAAGTTGAGTAATGAAAGGAACGAGCAACTGAGCAACGGAGAGACAAGGACAAAGACTCGGCGAAGCAAGGAAAAAAGTAAGTAACCAAGCCAAAGAAACGTGGGAAGGGGAGTTCTTTTATTTTTAGAGAAACCGGATGTGCGGGTCCGCGACGTAGGTTGATGTCCAAGTCCAAGTACATACGGGAAGACTTACGATGCAGACGGAGAGGAAGCTGGAAGGTCATGGCGCGAAGCACGTAAGGAGCAGCGGATGGATGCTCTGCCGTCTTCCGAGCTTGTTTTCGCGAAGATTCAAGGAGATGGTTCCTTGGCGAAAGGACCGAGGGAGGCTGCGTGACCGGAATGACGATAAGCCCGGAAGCGCCCGGGAACATCCTTGCGAATCCAGTCTTTTAGGAATTAGAGCGATAAGCCAGAAAAGGACCGGAAGGAAAGTTTGACGTCTTCAAAAGAATCTTTTGAATGCGTACGTTGGAGAAGTGCCGTTTGTCGGTTGACTCTCTGGGTTAGCGAGATCATGAGACTTCACTGTGTTCTTTTATTATTTATTTATTATTAATTACGTTGATACGGACGTTGATACGGTGCCTCTGTGCGCGATAAAAATAAAATTATGTTTATTATCAGAATTCCGTGAATCGCGCACTAGTGAATTCATTCGAGTCATTTGCTCAGTACCGTTATGTAGATTTTAATTATCTTCACAATCTGTGAATTATATATTAATTCGATACGGTAGGTTAATTTCGAAGAATTATTCATTATTTAATGCCAAAATCGATGTCGATACTGAAAGTCACTCAATTTATTATTATCAATATTTTTTTTTAATAAGGACAAATATATATTTTTGTCCCTGTCACGTCGGATGTTCCGTGATCGCGTTCGCCATCCCGACAACTTCCGGCTGCTCTTAATTTACCTCGTATGGCTCCTCGATGATCCAGGCTTTCGAGCTTGCAGTTACGAATATGAAATAGCTCGAACGCAAAGTCCGCCGGTGACCCAGGTGGCAGGGAGCGCGTTATAGCCATTGTGGAGTCCAAGTGGATTTATTTGGAACAGTCGAAGCCATTCTGTACTCTTTAGAGAAAATTCATATTGTTCAGTTCAGGTAGCTTCGGGTTGACATTTCTGCGTTTTTCGCTCGTGGACTCGTTTACCGGTTGTTCCCGTTATACGTCACAGCGACGGGTTCGCTTATATTTATTTTCCACCCTTCCTCAGTCCGCCGTCGGCTTTAAGCTCATTCACGCATTTACATCGAGGAACCCGGTGGTAGTAAATGACGTGGCATTCAGAGTAGCTCGGGTTGGAAAAGAAAAAAAGCTCGGACAAAAATGGCGCATAAAGCCCAAGTCGAAAACTGAGGGGTGGCGAGAATCGAGGGGAAGGGTCTGCAGGTGCGAGTAGTCGGCGAGGATCGAAAGCGGGCGAAAGGGAGCAAGGGAAAATTTTGAAATGAAATATTAATGGCGACGCCCTTTTTCTTCGCCGAAAGAAGATGGCGGCACTGTTAGTACGCTCAAAGAAAATGCTTTAAGTACCAAGTCCTTTTTGTCTGACGACAATGATAATTTGGTTCAATTGTAAAATGACAAAAGCTCTCTTGGTGCCGGGAGTTATTTTCATCGGAGAGATTGCGCAGACAGTAAAGGAGTTTATTATTGTACGATAAACAAACGCAATATAAGTGGACTCGATTCCTTCGTATATACATACTGGATTCCCGCCAGACTATATGGGCCACTGACTGTGCTATTCGGTAACCCTTTCATCCGTTGGGTAATTGGTACCCCTTGCGGATAAACAATGCAGACTTTTGCCGACGTCCCTCGTTTCCTCTCTTTATTTTTGTGTTTCTTGTTTTTTTAATTTTTTTCTTGTTCAAAATGAAACTAAAAACACGACAGAAGCAAGAACAAATTTTCAACCGAGCGCGACACTTTTGCCGTCGCTGCTGACTTCGCTCGTCGATATTTTTAATGGATTTTAGCGATTTACATTTAAAATTGAATTCGGCACTGAGAATTGAAGATTATTATTTTTCAATTCTATTCATTGTCACACTCCGAGTGACGTTTATAATGACCAGATTGCCTTGTCCAGTGGCTAACGTCACGACCTACTGTATCCTTGAGCTTCGTTTCAACGTTCCTCATACAGTTTGGGCAATTGATTTAGGGATTTATATGTTATACAAGTCTGCCAATAAATGTCTCTAGAATATTCTGAACGGATATAATGTATTAGTGAATAACGCGGACCGTCACTCGCCACTGCTATCTATCCGTATAATAATTTGCTTGACGAAGTGGATGCCGTATAAGCAAGGAATTGTTAACCGTAATAGATTTATCGTCTGCGAATGTAAATAGCCGAGTGCTGAAACGCAGTATGAAATAATAATATTTGCCCGGAGTAATTATTAATTACCTTAGCTCATCTGCAGCTTTGTGAAGCTACCCAGTCTAGATACCATGAAATCGTCAAGAAATTTCTCTAGCATAACACGAGCAATCGTGTATTGCCTACATTTCAATTTTTATCCCTCGAGTAAAAGAGGCACGCTTTGATTGCTCACGAATTTTGACTGTATTGACTAATTTTAATATCCTATAGAATTACACGGACAAGAGGTATTAAAAGAATTTCCTAATTTTTTATTAAGATAGAATAACTGTGGGAGTTAACTTTTATACGATATTACCCCTAGGTTTTCTCATGATTGTTCTCATATTTTTATTTTTTTTTTAATTTTTTTTTCACTAGGATCTCTGTCAACGTAGAAGCACGTTTCAACGTTGACGCGAGATACACTTAATTAATGGAAAAAAAAGAATACAAATTAAGTGGCAGATCATTTTATTATAAAATTATTTCACAGGATTACATTATTTTTCAAATTTACATTCTTCAATTTTTGGATACTGCATTAGATGCACTTAAATTAATTCCACTGATCGGTGCACTCTAAATGCATTGTATTTTGATCGAAGTGCATGAATACCTTTGATAAAAAAAATATTTTTTAATTTTTTTTTAGAAATTCTATCTAATACATACACGCACATATGTATATATGTACTGCTTGCTATCGGAGTCATTATGGAAGTCGTTTTTTTTAAATCTATTTCCAGAACACAGTTGCAGCAGCCTAAGGACGGGTTCTCGAAAAATCCGAAGGATTCTTCCCTGGGGATTTGCCTGGCTTTCGTCCTGCGATTGTCCCTGCGCTACTGAGACAATTGATAATTGGCTCTCCCGTTTCCAGAGACGAATTTTCCGGTATCATTACTAGAAGACTTGCAGCTTCCCTCGGATTCTCGACTCTCCTCTTAATTGCCACTCTGCCATGGAAGAAGGTAAGCACCAACTTTATACGGATTCTTCTTTTTCTCTTCTTACCTCTTATCTTTCCTTAATTTCCACGTTTCTCTCTCTCTCGACCTCTGAGTTCATCAACGACCGCAGTCCAGAGTCGAGGCGTCACCCAGAAACCGTATTGGGAAATATCTCTGAGAATCTCTCCTGACAATTTCCCACCTTTCAACCTTCCGATATTGCACTACGAAAGAAGCGGATTCACCGCAAAGCTTGCACTTTGCAGCAGTCGCTGTTGCTCACTTATCGACAGTTTAACCACGTAACTTGGCTCTGGTTGCTTCGTGGGCTCCTCGAAAAATCGCGACTATCGTTGAGTGTGCAATTCTCTGTTTCTGCCTCGTAGCCCTTTTATATATTATATGTACAGAGAGAGAGAGAGAGAGAGAGAGAGAGAGGGAGAGAGAGAGAGAGAGAGAGAGAGAGAGAGAGAGAGAGAGAGA
>JARQTH010000713.1:440148-462797 GCA_030142595.1 Trachelus iudaicus | reverse complement strand
AGAGAGAGAGAGAGAGTGAGAGAGAGAGAGAGAGAGAGAGAGAGAGAGAGAGAGAGAGAGAGAGAGAGAGAGAGAGTTAATGCGTGCATTCCCTGAAAGTGACACAGTGGTACGATGCGGTGACATTAACATTAATATAAAATATGCAGATGCACTTCTCCCTCCTATCCCGACTGCGCTATACTGACCGTGAATAATTTGTTGCGAAACAAAAAGGAAATAGGAGCGCCATCCAGAAGCATCGCTCTTTTATTTTTTGCGTCGTTCGTCTCGAGCGTATGATAAATATTTTTTTAGATTATTTTAAATTTCATTATTCAGATGCACATAGATCGTGGGAATATTGAATTGGTATGTCGCTCGAGGTGTTTCCTTTGATTTTGAACTACGCGAAAGCGACCGTACAGTCCTCCGGAGTCTTTTAAAGGTGAGCTGACTGCACGGAGGCTGCGAGGAGGCCTGATAAGAGGAGTCGAAGTAAGGCTCTGCCGTAGCTGCGTATATACCGAACAAAGCTTCTTACGCGATGCTCCAAGTAAACGATCCGAAGCTTGCGTAATTGTTGATTAGAAGTTCCCTTTTATTTTTCCTAGCCTGACTCTTATTGCTGTATTGGCGAACGTTCGAAAGTCAAAGTCGAAGATCCGTCGCGTCACGGGTATTGCGGATGACTGAACTCGGTAAGACTGACTCGTGTGACTCGAGTGACTCGAGTGACTCGAGTGACTCGAGTGACTCATGCATCATTCACGCGAAGCAATGCGCATGCAGAACATCTGCCGGGAAATTTAAATATTTGCAGATTTACATTGCTCTCTTGGATTCCGTCGGATACACATGGGCACACATGGTCCACGTGTCTTACCTCGTTATCAATGTATTTTGGTATATATATATATTTGAATTTTTAGTCTTTTTTTTTTTTTAATTCATTGTCCAGGTTTGGCATTGAAATTTGTAGCCTGACTCTTGTATGCCGATAATAACTGAGGCAGAAATTTTTTTTTAATTTTCTATATCTTCTTATTTTTTATTTGAACCATACGGAGCTGTGCGATGTCAATGAGAATTTTGTTGTCTCAAGCACTTGGGAAACGTGAAGTTCGTTAGGGGATGCTGCGTGCCAGCAATTCAGTCCGAACCGCAAGGGAGGTAACGCAAGTATTTGCATACATATAATTATTCAAATTCTTCCTAATGAAATTTGAAATTGTTGGTTAAAGGTCTGAAACGTACCAGTCGACTTGTCGATATTTTTACGCGCGTACGAAGGACATAAGGGAGTCGTAAAAGTTGAAAAGAAAAACAGATTAAGTTAGCGCATTAAACGAGAGCTTGTAAAAGATTTTGAAAAAAAAAAGAGCGAAGTCTTTTATCATAGATTTATCGTTTAATTTAAAGAACATAAATTATTCTTCCTTATGTGCTTCCGTACGCTGCTGTTAAATATTATGGGTATTCGTGTTAAAAGGAAGAAGGCTAAGATATCGTATAAATCTCCGCAGCTATATATCTAGTCATCCATCCCCCTATAGAAGGGATGATAAAGGAACTCTTGGGATTGTTCATCAAGTGAAAAAATAATAATCCAATTCACAGACTGGATAAGGGCACAGCAGACGGCCGTGAGAAACGCATTGGAAATTCTTTATGGGGCTGAAGTGAAATGGACGTGTGCCTATTCAAAAAAACCGGAATAAAAGAAATCGTTAATCCTTTACGAGAAAGTTTTCATTACGCGGATAGGGAGGAGGGGGCTCTTGCCAGGAGTAAAGAAAGAAGGGCTAGTTGAGTATACATCTTCGTCACGGCTATCAGAAGTCACGCGAGATACCACCCCTGAGCAATAAAAAAATGGATATGATTAATAAAACTGAAGAAACAAAAATTTGTTTAAACTCAAAAATGAACTATACTATATTTTAGGGTAGTAAATGAATACCGGTTGAATGTATGGGGTGGTTTAAGCAATTGCCTAAAGTCATAGGGTTGACCATGGCATTGAGGGTTGCAAATTGGGAAGGGTATCATGAAATTCATCACCCTTACCGAGTAGAAAACTGCAGTGGTACAAAACTTGAAATAAATATCAATTGGCACCAGCTGTGTATGGGGTAGTCGAGGTCCTTGGAACGGAAAAAAAAATCATCCCCTCGATTTTATCCAATTTCAATAAATTGGATTCGGCTCGTTAAGCGTCCGAACGTTGCGTTACGCCACTCCTGCCGACGCAGCATCTTTGAATACAACCGGGTTGGTACCCGTGTAAAGTGCCGGTTACATAATTCTGAATAGGAATTTCGAGCGTCTAGTAAAGTAGCATGAAAATCGCTGGAGTAAAAATAAGAACAAAAAAAAAATGGTTTAACCTAAAATCAAAAAAGTTTTCTTTTAAATTTTCCTCAACCTTTTCCGGACACATGCCATCTACCGGGTAGCCACTTTGTTCTTAGGCTTTCCACCGTTACGAATACACCCGGTATTTCGGGACTAGGATAATAGCCAAGCAGAACCCCAGAAACGGACTGGCATATAAATGTCCCCGTAAGGCGCGAAAGAAAACAGTAATTTCGCCACATAAGGAGGGACGCATCTGCATGGAAACATACTGGCAGCTCAGAATCTCTAAGGGTTGACGGTCGTTACGCTCGAGACAAAATGGTTGACATTATCGTACAAAGTACCAGGGTCACACAACTGTGGCTGTCCGTAGCCACGCGCATGCATTCATGTCCCGACCACAAGGGCAAAGGTTGGGTTAGGTCGAATATTAAACCACTTAAAGTTGAGCATCAACTCCGACAATAAAAGGACTGATGAATTGGATAGGTAAAGAGGTCACTTATCTTTTATCACCGAACCCCCTTAACCCCTCTATCGGCACTTAAGGTCAATATTACAACATATCCTTTCGGTAACATCCTACTTTTTTCCTACTCCGTCAAGGAGGCTCGTTGAAATCCCCGCCGAAGAAAAAAAAATTATGTAATCCCTTTTGTGATTCAAAAAATTTTTTTTGACATTCTCATGACGTCACTGGTAAATTTTGTGTCACAACACTTTATGCACAGACTGCGTAAATAATTTCTAATTAATAAATCCCTCTGTCATCATTCGGAGTCAACGTACGAATTTATTCTATGAAAATCCTATTTTTTTTTTTTTTTGAAAAAAAAACAGATTTGACTCATCTCACGATTGAAAAAAAAATATATTTATCCAGCCTTCCCACAGGTTCGCTATAAAATTATTAAATTTTGTATTACCCTCGTGCAGATAGATTTTAATGGAGTTGGTACGCCGGACACGTAGTCACTTTACTCGGGCTGGCTAGAACGACGGAGCTCGTAACCTAACGTGTGTACACACATTTGTTCAGAGACCAGCAGCAGCAGGACGGTCATACGCTACATACGGGATCCACTCTTGTTCCCGTTCATCCCCGGTGCAGGAGAAATCATCTCCCGTTAGCAACTCGGGGCTGCCAGACCAGATAAATATATTTTTTCGAATCCGTGATCGCGAATATACCCGGAAACAGTTAAAGCCAATATAGAGATATATTTAGCTCAGGCAAAGAAGAATTTAATTTTTTTTTCATAAGGCCAACAGAGCATTGTATTTATCTATTTTTGTATTCCCTCTTACCACGGACTCTCTTTCGCACGTGCTACCAGGAAACTGGAGGCTATGTTCAGATATTCGGATAAAATACGTTTTAGCAGCAGCCGCAGTTGCAATTCGCATAAAACATTGACCAGCGGCTAATTTGCAACAGTACCCATCGACCTATTACCTGTGTACATACGTATACATGTATACCTATAGCTTGTTACATATGTACTTCTAGCTGCTACTGCCCGACAACTCGACCGCCTACATTCTCTTGTTCCTGGGTTGTCTGTTAGTAACTTGTATGTACCGTAAGTGCCGGACTCTACTAGCACCAAATTGCCCTACCACCTACAATAACTGGATGCTCGCCGGGCAATTTTCCACAGTAGCCGCTTCGTTCACCTTTCGGCCAATTTAACGCGTTCGTTACGTGAGTCAAGTCATGTGAATAAAAAGAAAAAAAAATAGACGGTCGAAACTCGACCAAACACATATGATCCGCTGCGATTCGTATGGCAGCTACGAATTTCAGAAGATACGGCATTTAAATTTGATTTTCGATCGTTCGGATTGACTCCCTACGAAAGAATGTTTATTTTTATATTATTGTTTTTCAATATTTTGTCAATTTACATTTCTCGAAGTTCGTCGTACGCGGGGGTCGATCGATTCTGTGTGTACGGTGCATTTTGAAAATTCCTTTCGACACGGAGAAAGGTAGCTCGCGGTTGATAAAAAACAATATCATATGTAATAATTTAGCAATCATGTCTTCGTACGCAGTACCCGTGAGGTATCTGAAATTTTTATAAATTCATTTTGACCTTTGAACCTGCTGAAGTATCAAATGGAATTCGTAATTCTCGCGCAATTAAGGAGTCTCGAAACACGTGCTCTGCAGACCTTTTTTTCCCCTCCCTGTCAAGCTATTTCATGAACGTATCCATAAATTGTTTTTGCTGTCCAATTGAATTTTTCTTTTCTTCTATACCACCAACCCCCGGCACTTTTTTATCCCCAGGTGGAGAAAAGAAACGCTGGTGCCTAATTTATTACTGCGCTCTGCTTTTCATCCCCCCGATGTGTATTTCGTAATTTTATTATGTCTCTCTGGCGCTCGAAACATCTGATTGGGACTGACTCGTTATTTCAGCCGATTGAAATTCAATTTTATGCATTACCTATCTAACGATCCTCACGATCGATTAATCGATACCCGTCCTATTGTCGGCAAACAAATCAATCGTAACTTCGTATAGGGAATATATACGTATATATATATATATATATATGAATCATCCAAATTGAACTACATCCGGGACACTGGATGACATCGAGACCGATCGGAATTTCTTTTAGAAAACCAAATAATTACCCATAGTCATTTTAATCATTGAAAACATTCAGAAGTCGTGCAGTTAAGCGAATTACATCAGAATCTCATTACCACCCCTCATAACCCCCCTCCCCCCCCCCCTATCGCCCACCGTCACGAAAATGAACACGATCCAATAATCTCTCTTCGTCCCCACCCCCAACCCCTCTTTCTCTCTCTCTCTCTCTCTCTCTCTCTCTAACATCCACTTGAACCAGATCCCATAATCGATTCTCATTCTCTCAAGACCGAAGATTCAAGTAGACTGGGCGGATACCAGTCAATCTGGTCTGGACCCCCCGAATGATCTCGCTAAATAGCCCGGGTGTCCACGCGCTGGAAATGTTTTAGTGCCGACAGACAAGACGCATGGTCCACCATAACCATTTCGAATAGGGTTAATACGAGTCCGCGAACCCAAATCCCGCGGAACACGCCAAGAATTAGTTTCCTCGATCTTGGTCACTTGCCTCCTGGACCATAAATTCTGCCCAGAATCGTTCCTACGGTAAGAGCCAAGGGCACCTACGCGATTCCATCCACCCCTGACTGCAACCGTTACTAACCTTAACTTAGCTAGCCGTCAGATCCATACAGATATACCAGGAGGTATACCATTGAGAACGAAGAATCGTATCTTTCCGTAATTTGGACTCTTGATAATATATTAATTGATAACGTATCAAAGAAATTTCCCTGAATTGCCAATTTGATGTAATTAGGAGTGGCTAAATTTTTTCTTCTTATTGTAATTTAATATTGGCACAGAGGGGATGGCAATTATTAATAATTTTTATATAACGGGATCAAATTATGTGCTGCTAGTAGGGAAAAACCTTTTTTTTTTATTTTAATTTTTTCATACGTGCAGAGACTGGACTGTAAAGTGCGATCGCGTGTATAGAAAGGGTTGTAAAATAAACACATCCTGCGGATTCATTTCCATTCCTAAAACCTATCTCGTGCTACCCTCGTAAAGCAGTAGCACTGCCGCGCGTACATCTGCTCGGACTGCCAACACGAATTCCTGCTTGTTTCTGGTATGTTGGGAACTGGGCTTTTCTTTTTCTTTTTTGTTTAATAATCTACCGCGTTATTGCGATGCTTGGATGTGTTTACGAGAGTCGTGATAAATTTGTATGTAAATATAAAAATTCTTCGCTTTACACGATATTGGATAAAAGAAAGCACCGCGTCCTCGTGACTTTCAGTTCACCACGTGTATCGCACACACCATCTCGGCATTAAGGGTTAATCAAGCTCGCGCGAGCAAACTTTCACCTTGCATTTCTTACGTAATCTTGATACATATATATATATTTTTTACAACTTTCAGATAAACTATCTACGAGCTAACTGCGCAGCCTCCCGCCCCTAAGACTTTTATTAATGTTATCACGCACGTATTCAATTAGAGTTTCTTTATTTACATTTTATTTGCCAATCTAAGATCTAAGATATTATTTCGCACATTTTTTGGTTCGCAAAATAATATTAAAAAGCTTTAAACGGCCTCGTACCAATGATAACAGTACATTCTTCCCCACAAAATCCATATCGTAAGGGATGCTTATCAAATTGACCAAAATCAAATCTTAGTCTTCGATTGATCTCTGGGGTTAATCTTATGTATCAAAATTATCTGAAATATCGGATAATTAAATTTTATTACGAAGGCTTCGATATAGTATACCACCACCCCCTTTACCTCCCTATAAATATTTTTCGATGAAATTACATTTAATAAGGGAGAGTTATTAGATATACCGTTACGCGGTAGGATGCTGGAATGATGGAAAGGTACCGAGGGAGGGAGGGAGGAGGGTGAGCTTTAAGGGGCGGAGGATCTTGGAAATAATACAAGGCGAGCGGGAGAAGAGATTTAAGGTGAGCTCCGTGCTCTATTTTAATTTACACCGATATGCCAGTTTATTGCCCTGGCAAATTGCGCCAATAAACAAAGCAGAGCGGCACGCGAAATAACTTGAAAATTAATCAGCCGAGTATGACTTAGGAACACGAACCTCGTATCATTTGCATAATCAATTCGAGGTCTGAATTCGTCCGCGAGTATCGTCTAATCGTATGTACATATAATCTTATACGAAAAAAAAAGTAGAATTACAGAAACAAAAATTCGAATCAATAAAATTTTTCCCGAGGCTCCGTTAAGGACGTTTCTCAATATTACTCAGTCCCGTATAATCTCCCGTAACACGAAGTCTTTCAGTATTAATACAGTAAAAACCAAAAAAAAAAAAAAAAAAAATACCGTCAGTGTTTAACGATAAAAAAAATGGCTGAAACCTCCGTTTATTAAAAAGGAAAAAAAGGGGAAACAACAAAATTTCCACGGGGAATAACCAGTAACTGCGATTCGCAGTAAAAGAAAGCAATGACGTCACCCAATATCACGTGACATAAGATTTTTCGCAAATAAATTTTCAATCGAAGATATCACGATACTCGCCGAATAAATTTTTCTGAATTAATTTTCGTGATAACGATTGAATTAAGTGCATGACCTTTTCACGCTCTGACTGTAATTATACGCGAAATACGCGATTACGCTGATAACCGTATGAAATATTACTCTGGCGATACAAACTATCTGTTATATTTTAATCCGAAATAAAAATTGTACAATATCGTTAATCGAGTTACGTAACTGATAAACGATTGATAAAAAATAAGACGGCCGGTGGGTACCTCTTGTCTCCTTTATCAGAACCATAGCTAAGCTATTTCATAGTTATCGCTTGGTCTACGACCTTTGCCGGTTACCGAAGCACTCGTAAAGGCATAGATGTCAGTTTAGTATTTTACGTGCTGCCACGTTGGTAATATCGATTCTAGGGTTTTACGCTCCAGCGAACCACGAACGTGTCACGGGAAACGCAATGTTTTCTATGGCGTCCAGTGGGCCAATAGTCAGCGCGGACTATATCACTTATCCAGTCATTCGAGTAGTACGACAATATATGTACATAGTGCATATAAATACACGTATACAGTAATACAGTGAGATAATGGAAAAAGAATTAACCAAAAATTTGGATTCTTTCTTTTTTCACAAACAATATTTTTTTTTTCAAAATATATATTACCGTACTACCCAAATATCACCGCGCACTACCTTTTCTACTCAGCCCAAGAGAAACCCTAAAAATCGAGTCTGAGAAACTTTCCACGAAAACAAAATTTTCTCTTGTCTCTCGCTGCGTTCTTTTTCCTAAGGAATTTCTTCGCTCCTGTTATCACGTTCGCAAACAGCGACTCTCACTCTAAACTGCTTTATTCGCGGAAGAGGCTCCGCGCCGTGCAAAGGTAATGCAAGTAACGTCGACTGCATGATTATGCAAAGTACTACGGGCAGCCTGACTGAAACAGGAGCATATACCATATATATACAAAATACATACTATATACTCAAAAGTTCAATCACGCCGCGTTGCAGCACATAATGTCTTTAAGATTACTGGCTTATCTTCTGTGCCGTTAAGTAAGCATCCTGCGTTCCAGTAGGTATGCGTCGTTTTACCTATAATACCGAATCGACGTAAGGACGGTGGGAGGTGGGAGGGATAGGGGGATGCAATGAATAATTAATAAAATAATTAAAACAGACTTAGAGTTGAACTTTGAACTTTTCGATGACATACGTTATACTACTTTTCGAACCCTAAAGAACAACTTCAAAAACTGATAAGGCATCGCGACCTTTATTCTTGATAATATCTGACGACATTAAAAAGTCAGAAATAAAATAGAAAAAAAATGGGGAAAAGCTTATACCAGCGTCCCCTATCTCTCTTTAGCTTAGTTAGTATTCCGCGCCGGTTTAGAACCCTCCTCGAGCAACCCCAGTAAATATTTGCTACGGTCAGTGCAATATTCAGTTCCAGCACGTTCGCCGTATTCCTTCTTTTTTTTTGTTACTGATTTTTTTTTGAACCAGAGGGTACTCCCTTGATATTCCATAAATGACCAAGCGATAACGCACGTAATGCAGTACGGGAAATTGAGATTGGCGAATAATCGAGTAATTATAACGTGAAGTTTTAATAAAATTAAAATGACGCATAAAGATTTACATAATTGCTAATTATAAGAATTTATACAGAGTGAAATTCCGGCTTATTCTACTTAATTATCGTTAAACGACATTAAGGAATTAACATGAAATGCTCTTAGCCACCGATACGGTAACTTTGAGCCTTTTGATCCGAGCGGCACCACGCAGATGAAAATGCAAAATTACTTAAGTTTACGCACTAAGCCGTTTCCTCGTCTCCCAAGGATCAGGAAGGAATCTGCGGATACGTACAGTCGTTGACCCTTGGAATCTCCGGATTAATCCCTGACCAACTTAAATTGGATTAGTAATTCGTGACTAAGGCTAAGATCCATCGAGTGACCGGCAAGAGTAACGGTCGAGTGTCCGTCGGATTAAACGGACAGGTTGATTAAAATATATATGCCGAATAAAAGAAAAAAAAGCTTATACTAATTAGCATCGAAAAATTGCAACTCTTGTTACGGTATAAAAAAAATGCAAATTAATATTTTTTTACATGCATTCCTACGAAGTTCAATGTTGCTGAAAGCTCAAGTCGAACTATTGTCACTCGATTAAACCTCGCCATAGACTTCCGGGTAGGTTGAAGTTATCACTGAGTTCACTTGTGCAGGGAGCAAGGAGCTGGAGAGCGAGAGAGAGAGAGAGAGAGAGAGAGAGAGAGAGAGAGTGGTATTTACCGTGCCACGGGAGGAAGAGAGAACGATGGACGAAGGAAATGAATCGGAGAGAGAGAGAGAAAGAGAGAGAGGGAGCTTTTCAATCAACCAGCTTTTCAGCCGCGTCCCTTCATAGGTTCATCCTATTTAACCCAGGATTTAGTCCAGGACCTCGTTAAGGGCTACAGATTACATTTTAATTGAGCTACTCGTCACAGGGTGTCGCGTAATCGATGAAGCTCAGGATACTTACGAAAATTTTTAAAAATCCTCCAACAAACGGGTTGAAAAATTTATTGAATTCGCGAATGAGGATATTTTCGCATCTTTGTCGTTAATAATTGTTGTTGCGTCTGGATGATATTATATCCGAACTGCAATATTGTATTCAAGTACGGAACTATTTGTTGTGACTAGGCGCCCCCTACTCGACGCCCGTTCCTGTACGGCCCTGCACAGCCGGTGACTCGGCATTTGTATTTGGCTCGAAGAAGTGACAAGTTTACCAAAAGTGCGCAGTAAGTGGGACAGAGTGGGAACGAGTGGGACGGAGCGAGAGACATAACCAAAAGGAAGAACTGCTGGAGTCGCGTATGTAAGTACGAATTACGTAATAGTAGCAACGAGACAGGAAGAGATAGAATTACGAAAGCTTTCCCTCTACCCCTCGCCACCTATACATTATTACGTGGATATATAATATGTTTTTGTTCCCAAAGATTCTTTGTCACGGATATGCCATGTAACTGCGGGTTCATGTTTCCTCTAATGGGTCGATGGTATTCCCGTTGGGTCAGCAAATGGCTCCTTAATGGCTATACTAATTGCCGGGGTATTCGAAGAATTTAAAACGAATGCAAATCGAACATCGATCTTTCGTAACGGAGGAAAGTTCCCGATCTCTAATTAGCACTACGCCGCTTCCCGTAGGTTTTAAAGTGAATTCAAGCAAATTTCATTAGCCAATCGATATACTATTAAAATAATGTCAGATATATTACACTTTCCTTCCTGTGTACACTTTAAACTCAGAGTTAGTATCCATGCAGTATATATATACATATATATGGACTGTTACTACCCTTATCTGGAAGTACAATTACGTCAGTCATTACGTATATTCTCCATTTTGAATAATCAGCCCAGTGACGTCATTCTTTTCTGTAAGTCGACCCCCCTCCCCACTCCTGTTGCAATGGCGCTCGTATTTTTAGCTATGGCAATCATCGCCGCGCGTGACAGACAGAGACGGAAAAGGCGAGTAATAATGAAACTGAGAGAGAGAGAGAGAGAGAGAGAGAGAGAGAGACGCGGCGACTGGCACGAGGAGAAGTTGCTCGCAATTTTCTCATTAATTGCTTAATTTGGGCGAGATTGGGGCCGCAGGCGAGGAACCGTACTAAATGAATTAGCTTACGGCGGTGTAAGTTCCATCCCTCCCCTTCCGCTCTCATATTTTGTTTGAGTTCGACGTAATAATATTTATTAACAATCTTTGAGGATCCCCCCACGCGGCAAATTCGAAATTCGAATTAGCGTTACGTTCCCCCGCGTTAGAGACGTTAAATCAATTGTCTCTGCTAATCAGCGATATATTATTCGCCGCACGTACCGTCTAACGGTTAACGAACTGGTTAACAGAGACTTGGCTTTTTATCGAATTCTCAGGGGATTTAATGTTCGATTTCAATTATCCTCTGGTTATTATGCAGTTGCTATGTCGATGGCTGATTATTTCGTAATATCGGACACGAATTATCGAAAAGTTTGATTCCTAATTAAATCACGTTAAATATTAACCGTGACGAAAATTCGTGTGCGAATTTTCAAAATTTTCGTTTTACCCGTACAAATATTTGCCACTGCGAATTCAGACAGTCGAAAGATTCACCCCCCCTAAAGCCCGAACCTTCGCTGACCAGAATCGTTCGGGTTGACGGATAGCGAGAGAATTTCGGAATCGATTTCTCGCAAATTCTCCAATTTTTTTTTTGTTTTCCGTTCCCTACCACCCCTCCTCCCTCCCGTCCCTCCTTATCGCCCCTTAATTCCTCACTTTATTTACCCCTAAAAACCGGAGCAGCGGTTCGTTCGAAATAATTGTTGGACAGAAGAATTACCTGACCTATGTACTTGTTCAACCCCTACGTACTTTGCGAATCAACCCCCAGGCTTTTCCGTAATTCGCTCATACAGAAATATACATACGTATATATGCATACATATATATGTATATATAGGGTGGTTCGACGCGCCCGAGCGAGTGCTGTGTAGACACTGTGTCGCCTTTGGGTTTCAGGGTGGGAGGGTGGTGGGTGGAGAGGTCAAGGGGAGGCTAATACCCTCTTAAAGAGGGCCGCTTTACGGGTGAGTGCTTCCATTGACGCATTCGAAATAGGGGCGCAAGACACTCCGAAGGGTCAGTCCAGTACATTATCGTGAAGACATACGTGATAAAATTCTTTATCAACCCCTTTGCCAAGTCGCGCAATACTGTATACAGTCGCCCTCGGAATCTATTAAGTGTTGGAGGGGATGCGCCGCATTTTTTCACTCTCCATCCCCAAACAGTGGCAGAGATTGCTTTTCGCTGAGAGAAATAGCCACGATGGGCGAGGGGGATGGATCGAGAATGACCGATGGTAGTATGGGAGGGGGAGGAAGGGGGGTTGCTAAGAGAAATACCAGCTAACTCAGAAATTCGGACAGTCGCATATATGTAGTTGCACGTACTGTACATACATCTGGTACGGACCTACATGGCTGTTATATATATATATATATATATATATATATATATATACCAATAAACCACCCCTATTGTATTTATGTAAAAGGGGGATGAAAATCCCGTGAAGTATATTTCTGCTTTTCGAATTACCCCCGAGAATTCGCCATTTCAAATCTTCTCGGTCCGAACTTAAGGGATGGTAAAAATACCGTGTTGTTTTCTACCCCTCTGCACCGTTTAAGGGTTGACCGAGGGGTGGTATAAGACGTGGGCCGACGATTCCTTCGCGTATCACGATTTCACCCCCAACCTAGAAAGAACAATGTCACGAACCCGGACACACATGGATAAACTTGAGTATCCGAGTAAATTTCATTAAGAGGCACCTGTCGCTCTTAATCCAGTTCAATTCTGTGCTCGGCAGCACTTTGCTCCTTCGGTCCATCGGTGAGTCTGGGAGTCTTCGATCTCGAGATATCTTGACGCCTCTAACGGCTCTTAGATACGTGCGAACGTTTTAATACGTCGCGGGGAAATCAAAGAGCCGCCTTAATCTACGTAATATCGGCTATAACACGTTCCTGGTAATTTGCCAATAGGATATACCCGGTATCAGCTAACTACTGCTGAAAGCGTATAACAATTTTCGTATATCCGTACTATGTATCATTGTCATTATTATTATCGATCCAAGATGAACTACAGTGATGCAATATTTTTTAGTACAGTGCAAATTAAACGAGTAACGACGTTCTTTGCGCTTGCTGCTATTTATTATGTTTTCCAATGATATTTATAAATTGCGTAAAGGTATGGCGAGACTTTGGTAAATACTCTTGAATAAAATATCCGTCGTAGTAAGCTTCTTTTAACTGAAGTGACTGCCTCTATGCATGGGTAATCGCAGCTCGTTTTATAGCCAAGGGAGAAATTCAATTTTAAACTGCATTGCCACTTAATACATATTTTATCGAGGGTCCGTGTCCCAGTCGTGTCATCCGCCTAGGTAGGAATATTTATTGTGCAATTTATTTACTTGCATGGCGAATGCGAAAGTTAGTTGGTAAGTAAAGAAAAAAAAAAAAAAAAAAAAAAAGAAGAATTATTCACAGATACTACGCGACTTGACAATTTTTGGTCATTCCTTTTTTTATTGTATCAACAAATTTTTTTGTAAAATTACTTCGTTCGTTACTCACGTCTATCGATGAACCGGAAGCTTCCGGAGAAACCGGTACTGTTAACCGGAAATCCCTCCGTGTGAAACTCCAGGATCAGCATGCGACCGGAACTGTATAGAACTTGAGGAACGTCTGCCAATGTCCCACAGAGTAATCCTGACCAGGGCGTGTATTCGGACACCCCGTTGTTCTCCAGGTGCAAGAAAACTTTAAGGAAGTCGCTCTTGGAGCAACTGAAACAAGAGGAACGAAATTGAAGATTTAATATATATCAATGACCCGTGATAATGTTACTAGGTAATATTGGCACACCCGATAAATTGAGGTGATATTTCATTTTTTTTTTTTCACTTTTTTTCCAATAGATTATCGGAATTGGCTTTATTGCAGCGCGAAGCATCCTCGGTATTCCTAATTGCCTATAACCTCAATAGAAATTACCCGACAATGACCAACGCGGCGGCCACCATTTATGGAAGTGTGTGTTTTACCCTGAGCTATGTGCGAATTGTAAATTATTTGATTACACGGTATAAATGAAAATTCCTATGATGAGTATGACCTCGTAATCCCGATTATTTTTATTAAAAAAAAACAGATTGAATCAACGAAAAAGATTCAAATAGCCATAAAGATTTAATCGTCACCGAGTATATTGTTGCCTTCTGTCTAAATGCGTAAAGTTTTTAATTTTTGTAATAATTGCCCAATTAATTTCGACCAATGAACACTATACTTTTTTTTTAATTATACAATCATCGGCATACGTACATCAGCTATTATTTTTCAGTCCGGTTAACTCTCGGACGTATCATACGTTATTATTTCTGAATCACCCAGTACGTTGACGTTGCACAAACGCCACTTTATTGACCTCGGGATAAATGGCGTTACGGCCTGCACTTAATGTACTTAGAAATTGCGCAATTGGTTTAACCCTTTGACCGGGAGCTCTGTCGGTACTACGAGCGCCGCAAGAGAGAAAAGCCACGTATCGTAGCCGCCGTTCCCCTTCGAAAATAGACTGCGCTAAACTCTAATTTAATATTCCTTCGATTAGGCCGATAATTATTTTACAAACTCATTGTCTCCAGCCTCCGCGTGACTATCGAACAATTTTATATCGAATTGCCAGCCAATTAATCTTTTTCGACAGCAGAGTAGATCGGCGGGGGGAGGGGGTGGAGGGTGAAGGTGGCCAAAAAAATATTTGATCGGCTCATCCATTTATTACGTAAAGAAGTAAATAAATAATATTTTAATTACGTAAATGACCGGCATAATAATGTAGCTCAATTATGATTACGCTATTCTTCAAAAGTTTGAATATATTCCTCCGTCTTACGAGACCCAAGAGACACAAGAATACTTGAAGCATAAATAAAAGATACATTACCAGGACTGTACCATTGTTAACATAACCTTTCCATTTATTTCGGACGTGTAACTTCGAGGTACAATAGAAAATCTCTTGGGCGTGTAAAATCGTCATTGTCCCCATATACAGGGTGTACGGACGATTCGCGTACCACGATCACACAGGAAGTACGTATACGGAGAGAAATAAATAATACGTATAACTTCCAACTACGATCCGCGTTGCCTTTGCCATCCAATAAATCACCGAGCAATTTATCAGATAAATATAAGAGAAATGTCACAACGTCACCCGTAGCCCACAATGACATAAATCAACAATTAAGAATGATATCCATCACGATCCCGGGGATGCTGCCCCGTATCGGCCCGGTCAAGTTATCAGAGGGATCCCTCAGGGAAGAAAGACCAAAAAAACGTCTGACTCTTGATTTTTGCAACAATGACGACCGTACAGCTTTGGCCTTGACAGATAAAAGTTACGTCCTAAGATAGCACGCTGGTTCGATCTCGGCCGCGACACGGCCGTCCGATCGTCCACGGTGCTGAGCAAGGGACACGAGCCCGTTTCTTCCAATTCCAATTGACGTCCAATCAATTCTTCTATATCGGCGCGAACGGAAAAACCAAGGCTTACAATTAACTTGGACGAAGCTACGTAAGCTCACGAGACTGTTCTCGGCTATGACAAAAGAAATCTTACCTGCTACTCCTTCGAGATTAACTTGAGACCAGACCTTGTTTTTTTTTTTTCCCCTGTACAGTCTATGACGAATAACTCTTGGGCGGTGACGTCATTCTGGACGGAAGGCTGCAATATACGAAGTCGGGCTTTGCTGTTGATTTACTGTGAGTTACGAAAGGAGAATAGCAAAGTGCACTGGGGAGTTAATATAATTCGATGCTGGGAATTTTTGGCTGCGACCATGTCTGTTCGATGGTAATAAATTTATTATCGCGAATGGGTTATACAATGGACACTGGGTTATCCGCCAGCGGGGAAGATGCTGCTTCGATCCAATAAAGATTAAAGAGGATCGTCTCTCTTGTCTTTTAAATTCACTGGGTGTACTATTTAATTAATGCTTTAACGTCCGCCAGATCTAAAGGTCGTCCACGTTTCTTTCTACCGGTAAAGTTTTTTTTTTTTTTGGGTTCATTTCGAAAGTCTTGAGTCTAATGACGTACGCTTTGGATCAGCATTCTTTAGGGTGGATATACAGCGCAAGGTGAAGGGGATTTTCGTTCTTTGCGAAAAAAGAGAAGAAAAATTATTATCAGATGGGAAATTGTACTTGGTCGATTTTTACGCTCCCACCTTCACCCTCCCACGTGCTCCGCGGATTCGCATTCTCCGTTAATACACTCTTTGTTAGGAAAGATAAAGAGGAGGAGAGAAAGTGGACAGCGAGAGGGGATGAAAAAAAAAAACGAAAAAAGAATAAAAGCACGAAATAATCCGATCCGTGGGGACCGGAAGGCACTTTGTTATGTAAGACCTAATTCTACGGCTAAACCCGGCAAGACTCCGCGGAGAAAACGTTACGGGAATTTCCGAACGCGTCGTTTTCTACCATTAACTATGTAATCTTCATGCATTGAAATTGCTATGGTTAAAGTTCGTTTGAGTTTGTTGCCGAATTGATTCTCTGGACGGACTTAAGGGTTATCGTGTCCTGTAGGTGGTATCGAGGCGCGCATGCGCGGGATTTCCGTGCTCTTTAAGTTTGCCAGATTAATCGAGCGACAATTGGAAGCAGCGGTGACGAGAGCTGCGCTCAGGCCTAATTAATTTTCGTAAATTGGTATTTCGACGTTTCAGAATTCCCATTAATAGGCGAGTATAACTTCAGTTATCGTAAACGAAGTTCGGGAGCTCGGACGAATTACCAAATTGAAGCGATTTTTCATGGTCGGGAAATACGCGGCGGGTCTTGAGAAATTTTGGGCGTGCTGCAATTTACCTTAATTCACCGTGGGTTACAATCGATCCCTATTAAATTACGGGTTCGTTTGGTGGGAATAATTAAAAACGAAAAAAAAAGGGAGATTACGTCAGAGAACAATCAATTAAAAATTACGGACTGGGGAAACGTGGGACACGTAAATTTAACGAAGATATTTGATTACGCTGACGAAACGTTGACTTACGCGCAGGATAAATAATTAAAAAATGTTATTCCGTGAAGTATATGATAGTTATTTTTGAAAAATTAATTTTTCTCATATTTTTTCGATTTTTCAATATTAAAAGAAATCACGTCTTTGCACTTCATCTCTGTGGTGCTCTTATCGTCGCTTTAGCATCGAAGTACGAGTACGCCGGGTGCCTCGTGGCGTGTCGACATTTGAAATCCTGTTAACAAGGGTTTCCCGTCGCAGCCAGTAAGATAAGGATGGGCTGTTGCACCATAGAATAACGATATCACGTAGCGAAGAAATGAAGGGTGCCAGTGGAGAGAGCGTCGGGAGGCGTCGGAAGGCGTCGCTGGATCTCAAGGAGTGCGAAGCCAGTGGCGGCGGAGGGTAGAGGGTGTGAAATTATATCCTCAGAGGGTAAAGGTCGTTCCGTAATATAGCTTTGAACGAAGATTTATGCGAGCTCTCCTAGCCCATATGCTGCTCAACAACATTATATAATCTCGCCCCATTTTACTCTCCTTGTATAACGTATTTCCGCCGCGGTTCGCATTTAAAAGTCAAAGAGAGCATTGAAACGGAAATGACGTAATAGTCGAGTAAACCATTAAATAAAATGTATAACAAAAATTTCCTCGAGTCAATAATATACTATTGTATATCTCAAAAGAGATATACTTTTTTTTTTTCAAAAACACGTGACGATGCATAGAAAATCAATTATTTTATTTTAAAACCAACGAATAATTCCAATTTTGATCTTTCGCAAATCCAAAATTCTCTACAGCCTCGCCGGAAGTCGTCACAAAAATATGAATTCAGTGTCGGTTACGTCCACTGTGGACGATACTGGGCACAAAGTCCTCACCGGTTTTCCCAGTAACTTTTCACCTGCGTCTTCCAGAAGGTTTCCTACACTCCAGCCAAGTAGAGATTCTACAAGGAGATGAGCTCCAGTTCCTATTGGACACGGGAGTGATTAGTGCAGCGCAGAAGCACGATTCTGCTAAAACTTTTTCGTATAAGAAACGCAAGTTGCTCGAACGCTGCTGCTGGCTCGAGTGGATGAATTTAGCGCGCGGGAGATGGTACCTCCTAGGACTGGCGTCACGCCAGACGTTGGGGGACTCTTGGGACAAGCGTGAAAAATGTTTTTGAAATATTACACTGGCAATTTATAATCTCGTGCAATTTTACCGTGAAATTTTTGCAAACTGCACTGGGTATACGAATATCGTGTGTAGTAATAGAAAACAAAAAAAAAAGAATTAAAATTTACAGAAGAAAAAAAAAACTATCTGCGAACAGCCTCGTTCTTGATTTTGGATATCGCCATTTTTTGTTAACCCCTTGCCCCCCCAAAAAAAAAAACTATCATCCATTAAATTTATACAGGGTTGTTATACAATATTTATTAGCGTCAGTCCCGCATCCAAAGGCGCGATCGCATTTTTTTAAGTTACAGCCGGAAACACCCGTAGGGGGTGGTAAACTTTTAAATTTACGATTGCATTTTCGATTTCCAAAATTGGCCGGCACATTTACAGCCGACTCTGCGTCTAATGTATATAGGTGCCTACATATCGATGAAACTGGCTAGGTCGTTACGATTTCTCTATGAATTAGGACTCTCCGCTTACCCGTTAGATATTATTACAGTCGAAGAAGATTTCAGGGAGATAACCTCTCTCATCCTCTTCGGCAGATGCAGTGGGATCGATTAAGTACAAACGATGCATGGACTCGTCTCGAAACCTACCGAGAGGCAAGCTTCAATTTTGATTGTTACAATAAAAATTATTCGATTAAAAAATATACATATACTACAAGCTTTATTGCATTCCCGACACTGCGCAGCAGCTGTAGTCACAAAGATGTCACTGAAGTCATCCTGAAGTGTCTCGAACGTGAAAATGTTTTACCGAGGATTTACAACGGGACACGAGTTATGCAACGTAGCTGGAGAGTCGTCGTTCTGAAATTTGCGAAGCGAAAGACATTTTTTTTACTCCCTACTTGATTCTCCGTGTGGCTTAGCGTAAACGCGAAAAAATTTTCGAAAATCTATCTCGTACGTTTGTTTGATCGCTGTGGAAACGTTTTAAAAATTAAAAAAAAAAAAAAATTTCCTATTTATAAGAAAATTGACATATCCAGTATTCCTCCGAATTGCAGCACTTAAGGACACAAACTATTGATCAAGTCATTGAAGAAGACACAGAGACAATCGGTAGGGGTGGAAAAGAAGAAAAGGCGAATGGCTGATGATTATTTCATCCCTTGGGTTCGATCTGTAAATCAGGAAGCCATAGATTCCTCCCTCAGGCCAATAAAGTGCTCTCATCCCTCTTTCCGCCGTCACGCACCCCTTCGATTGAGAATCTCGACCCAGTGAGTAGACAAGACTGTCTATAGGGCTTTGGGGGTGGGGGGGTGGGGGAGGAAGGGGAGAGGAGGTGGTTATGGGAAAAGCGACGCCAACGCTATTTCACTCTCTACATTAAAATAATTTTTCTTCTCTCAACTTCGGTCAGGCGCCCTGAGGATATTCCGGTGGGAAGTTCGCGTCTGGACCAAGGATCCAGGGGTTAGAGGATGGGAAGGGGAGGGAACAAGTTTTAATATCGAAGTGAAGAATGCGCCTGTTGGTCATCCCAGCCTCCCGCCCCTCAAAATAAAGTACTTTCAATTCTATAGGGTACCAACGATTCCTCGTGTTTTATCCCGTCACTTTAAATGGGGCCTTATCGGTGGCTGCTTATCAAATGTCAGCGAGGACCCACCCTTATTTTTTAAACCCTTAAAAAAATTTTTTTTCCAGCACAGCAACAACTGGATTATTTAGATTTTTAATTTTTCACTGATTTCAAAGTCCTCGCCGAATCCTCGGATTTAGTTCAAACGACGCTCGGCGTCGGTGTCCGTCATTCGATCCTGCGCTGGCTTAACGGACGCGGCCTACCCGCTTTCAGCGCGTGGCGATTGTATTCAGTATTCAGCATGACAATAGAGATTTAGAAATGCAGGCTCAGCTAAACAATGGAGCTTTATGAGAACGTAAAGCCGCCACAATGGACGACGGTCTACCGCGCGTGTAGATCGATCAATGTTTCAAGGTGTCGTTCTGGCCACGTGCCAGAGCGGAGCCGCACGCAGATTTTGTTTTTACGGGGAAGGAAAGGGTCTTACGCATAAAGGTGCGTTTACAGTGGCTTTAATCGATCCCAGGGAAAGTTCGATGGGGATGAAAAGATTTTATCACACTTTTTACGAAAAAATACCTGCCACTGTAGACTGATGTATTTGATAAACAAAAATTTAATTTTTTTCAGTAATCCCTTGTAATTAAATATATAATAAAAAATATGCTTATCTTGATTACGCGATTCATCAGGGATTCTATATTTTTATTGTTTTTTAATCATTTATCCTTATTCTCTTTCCAACAGATTTTAGACGTAAGCGACCACCTGTCACCATGGATCAACCGTGTTGGTCAGGGCCTATCTCCACCGTAGACGCCAGACAAGGTAGCTAATTAGATCTGTGAGTGCATCAAAAGGATGCTGCAGATTTTTCATTTATTATAAAATGAATAATCGTTAAATTCACATATTTTTTCCAAATTTGATGCACTTCTCGTATCTTCACTCTGTCATGCATGTATACGTATATTCTATATCGACAGTCTTCATATAGTCCAAGTAACATAACGATATTCCAATTCACAGGCACGGGGCACTGATTAATTCCATTTCCTATACTTCATTTGTATCCGGCAGGAGCGAATTATTCCCACGTCCAAGATTCCTCGCGTAAGCACAATTTTATTGGGTCTCTGCAGGGCTCTCCGGGTATTACTTATATTATTGCGAATTTATATCGGCCGCTCTCGAATCCTTTGTTTTCTCTCAGCTCTCCCGTTGTCAGATGAAGCTGCAATTTAATTTAAAACGATGAGCTCGCAGTATCGATACAGCCCTGGCTATACACAGAAAATGAAATCTCTATTATTTGAAAATCCTCTTTGCGCCGAAGTGTCTTTTGTGCGAAATAATGATAGCGTCGGGTCCAGTGAGCAACTGCTACGCGATTTTCTCTCGGAGAATCTCTTCGGATAGAAACGAGAGTTACGTCGGGAAAATTTTCCAGGAAAAAAAAAAAGAATCATCAACACCAACAGCGACTACCCTTACGATTTCAAAGGCACGTGTATAATCCTTAGAGTGAACTCTTGGCTTTGTCAATATTTTCCCAAGAAAAATATCTTCGCGGAAAACCACTTTCAACGCCACTGAACGACATACTCCGGAAGTACTGGATACACCTCCTTTCCGCCACCTTCATGTCAAACTTCACTGTCCTTTCCTTTTTTTCTTTATCTTTTCTTCCCACCTTGACTACATATATTTGCCGTGTACAAAATTGTTACGCGATAGCGCGGTAGACAGCAGGCGTCTTTGGAGATGAATTAAAGGGGATGAATCGTCCCCCGCAGAACGTCGAACGACCCAGTTGCCTGCTGTGTCTCGCGTGGATGGCATCTCTGAGGTGTATGGCGAATCGGCAAGTTGTCCTTAAGACGTAAGTGCAGTATCATCCCTTGAAACTAAATTCAGGGGAATATCGAAATTCAAAGCTTTGGAAATTGGCAGGCATTATCGATCATTCGCTTGAGAAAAATGTCGGACGGCACATTGTCGGGATATCGGATCGGCATAATGGTCACATGCGTTCGCCATGCTGATTCCCGTGGGAGTGTGAACGTTGAACTTTCGCTAGGATTTTCCACCCCATGATGCATGTGTATGAATATGACGTTGAAAATCGTTAACCTCGCTTTCGTATTTCCCCGGCGTGCAATGCTGCAACAGGGATGGGAGGGGTTGTGCGTTGACATGGAGGTTAAGGGGGTCCTGTGAAGTCTAGACTAGAATTAATTAAATGGACTGTACTTTATTACTTGTTTTTCTTTGTTTGATCCAACAATAATTTAATAAATATAATAAATCGTCGAACCAACGACTTTTTATGCCGACATTTTTGTCTACTTATTTCTTCTATATGTAATTTCCTCTTTTCCTTCTCTTCATTGCCTACTTATTCAGGACTCTTTCGTATACTTTGGTGTCTTATACATCCACTATTCCCTACACCCGTCAGGCTCAGCGAGTTCCACATCTTTTTCGATCTCTAATCCTCCTGTATCACTACCGTAATTCCCCTTACGTTTCTACTTCCTTCTCATCTTCCTATTGCCTTGGATCCGTTCCGCACCTCCGGTAGTACTCTTTTCCTCCTCGACGAGAGACCTGAACTTCCTTAGGAGCCTACGGTCATCGACTTTTGAAAAAGAGTCCCCAGGAATGTGTAGGTTCTTAAAGAAAATTCGAGAAAAAAATTCATTTCAAGGGCGCTTCACAGCGCCATCTGGCGGAATTTTCCGGAACTAAAGAAAATCCTCCCCACGAAATTGCAATTTTAGTGGCTAATT